>SJXQ01008343.1:217985-334663 GCA_006408695.1 Aepyceros melampus | reverse complement strand
GACAAACAACTAATCTCAAAAATATACAAGCAGCTTATGCAGCTCAACTCCAGAAAAATAAATGACCCAATCAAAAAATGGGCCAAAGAACTAAATAGACATTTCTCCAAAGAAGACATACGGATGGCTAACAAACACATGAAAAGATGCTCAACATCACTCATTATCAGAGAAATGCAAATCAAAACCACAATGAGGTACCATTTCACACCAGTCAGAATGGCTGCGATCCAAAAGTCAACAAGCAATAAATGCTGGAGAGGGTGAGGAGAAAAGGGAACCCTCTTACACTGTTGGTGGGAATGCAAATTAGTACAGCCACTATGGAGAACAGTGTGGAGATTCCTTAAAAAATTGCAAAAAGAATTTACTTAAAAAAAAAAAAAGAATTTACTTAAAAAAAAAAAGAATTTACTTAAAAATTGCAATTTGTTATTAAAAAAAATTAAAAATGTGTTTCAAATTTTGCCAGTAATCGCAAGGAAAAACTAAATTAAATATATAAATATAAAAAATATATAAAATAACAATACCATAGAAGGTTCACAATTATATGATAAAGGTGAAGAGCATATTAAAGAAATGTACAGGGATCACTGCTGAGGGGACTGGAAATGCTGTAGCTCTTTACCATGGGATCTTTTAATTTTGTTCTGGATGCTTCATCTATTCCGTATCTCCACTTGTAGCTTTACAAGCCAGCTCATGATGTAGTTCCTGAGACACTGAGTTACATAGAATTTATACATAAAACCTCACCATATTTTTTCAATCATTTCAAGTCATCACAGATTTTACCATCATTTTCTATTTTAAGACTAAAGCTGTTTTTAGATGCATTTTACTTCTTCAAAGATATTCCTTGTGATCTCAGAAGAGAATCACATAGAGAGAAGCACTGCATGTTGAAAGTGGGAAAGTGGGTCATTTATTTTTAGGAAAGGAGCCTGAGACCACCAAATACAGAAGCAG
This sequence comes from Aepyceros melampus, assembly GCA_006408695.1. Classification (NCBI taxonomy): domain Eukaryota; kingdom Metazoa; phylum Chordata; class Mammalia; order Artiodactyla; family Bovidae; genus Aepyceros; species Aepyceros melampus. Next base: position 333,691 of record SJXQ01008343.1, on the reverse strand, counting down.
GTGGACAGCGAGAGCCATCTCCAGGGTATCAGAGACGACTTCCTCGGTATTTTGCTTTGAAAAAAATTCCCACAAAAGCTTCATAAATATCATTAATTAGAGTTAAGTCCATAACTGAGGAAAGCCACTCTCCATGTGAGCCCAGATGAATGGGGAACAGATGGAAAACTGGCTTCCCACGCTGTTTTTCAGCCCTGCTTAATGAGATGACGTGAGAGGTCAAGGCAGGCTGATGGGATGTGTTGAATTTATGGTTACCAACGAGGTGCCTGGAGTGGTGACGTGGTCTCCGCGTCATCCAACTTTCATAGGCGACAGAACTTGGTAAGGGAGACACTGACTAAATCTTTGTTGACAGATGAATCCCGAACAACAAACTACTTGAGCTGGTTGTGCCTGTGTTCCTGAAGGGTCTTTGATTATGTTATTAATAGAATTTATCACTTGACAACCACACACACACACTCACACACTCACAAATCATATTCTTTCTCTCAAATGTAACTTCTCAGGGAAGAAGTGGACTCATTATTTCATAATTATTATTATGAAAGGGACATTTTGAAGGGGATATTTTTCTGGATTTTACCTTTTTAAATTTTTTCACATTAACTCTTCTGTATTGATTCATTGGAGCAGAAATGTAGAACTTTCTAAAAGCAAATGAAGTGTTGGAGAAACAAACCACCTAAAGGAAGACAAAGAATATTTTTACGTGTACCTGCAACAGTAGCACTGTAGAGATGTTCTTTCCAATGTATGCAATAAGTATGTCCTATATCACAGTATTCCTAAATTGACATTTTAAAATGAACAATAGAAACCTAAATTTTTAAACTAGAAAGGTCTTAAAAATACACTCGTTTAAGTATTTCAAACTGACACCACCAAATAAATAGTTTGGCCTATACAGAGGATTGTTTTTTTTTTAACTTTTTATTTTGTATTGGGGTATAGCCGATTAACAATATTGTTATAGTTTCTTGTGAATGGCGATGGGACCTCAGCCATACATGTACCTGTTGGATTTTGCCATATTTTAATCTACCAACCTTCCTCTAAGAATCTCCATATACCTAATAGTTAGATCTTTTAATAATGATGATTAAAGTGTCTTAAAATTTCAAAGAATGATCATTTTCAGGTCTATTGCACTCTTCTTCCAAAAAGTTAAAACAAACCAAGGAAATATTATGTGCTTAAGTAGGTCACTAATCTCTATACACATTTATTTGCATAAAAGTAGGATATAGGTCTTAAATAACATTTTGAGGAGAAAGGAATCCAGATTCCTTTTAATACTATTATTTCTAAAATTGAGTCAGTACAATAAGCCTTTAAATAATGAGTAGATCCATGGGATGTCAATGGTGAAGCTACTAATAACTGTTACCAATGAATCCTCTGTCACAAACATTTCACGATAACAGCAAACTCAGTATTTTGGCAAGCAAGGCATGGTCTATAAATCATGTAAATGATTTCATTCTGTATTTTGAATGTTCTTGGAATGGGTCCTCATACCATATTCTTTAACGCTGACAACTGTTACTTCAAAGACTCTCTAGCTTATTGATAATGACTGGCCCCTCTGGGCAGTCAATCACGAGGGTGAACACTTTTGGTCTTTGTACTTGGTTGGAGAAGGAATGCTTCTTTCATTTCTAGAACAGAACCTGGAAACAAGAGAAAAACTAATGAAACACTAGGAAAACAATCTGTTGTAGAAATCCCAACTTAATTCTCTTGGTGACAGAAACACAGCTTGATTTTCATACGCCTCTGTCAGCTTCAGCCCTGACTGTCAGTGGGCAGTTGGAATTGCTATTTTACTAAGCAGCATCCTTCAACGTAGTATACTGGATCTCCATAGTGGAGAAAGAAAAAAGGCTTAGAAATTTAAAAGTTTAATATTATTTCTGAATAATATTTTAATATTATTTTAATATTATTTCTGAAAGAACAGGTGTCTAATATTCTGGCAGAAACAAACCTACAGAGCTGAATCATAGCCATAGTTTTACACGCCCATTAATGACACAGGCCAAGAAAGGATAGAAAGGAAAAATACACAGTATAGAAATATAAAATATCAGCAGTCGTTCCTTACTTCCCTCCCCTTCTCCCCTTCAAAACTATTCGTTCATAAAGCTTGTGATTTCCAGTAGATTATAATGCTCAGAGAACCTTGCTACATCAAGTGTTAATTTCTTTGAATATCAAAATATCTTATAGTTGGGATAATATCTTTTTAAAGGCAATTTGAGCACATACTAATATTTAAGCTTTCAAAAGAAATATTTATTTTCAAATAATCATATTTGGGTCAGCAAGGTATAAACTTGTGAAATAACGTTAGCCTTAAAAGCTAATAACAAATAATAATGAATTTGAATGCCAAAATATTGCCCAACACATTCCGTCAACATGTATATGAACACAGCAGGAAATCCAAAACAAAAGCTAATTTATGGAAAACTATGTATTCCTAATGACAGTTTAGACCAGTAGGGGTCCAAGTTACAAACTGCAATCTTTACATGAGATACTTTCATTTTGCATCGAAAACTTGGTTGCATTCTGGAAACATGAATCAAATCAAATCATTGCCCTATATTTAAGAGTGTTATTCTCATTTTCTCTGTAAAATCTAATCATTGCACATGTGCATCATGTATATTTATGTATTCATGAAATTTAAACACAAAATAAAGAAATTTTGCTTTCAAAACCCAAGATACCCAAGGAATAGTATGCATAAAATGATAGTTTGAGCCCATGCATTTTACTTTATTTTAAAATGAAGACAAAGGGACCACAACATTGGTATTCTAATATGTTGATATTTTATTGATGCCAGATGTTTTTTTTTTTCCTTAGGCTCAATGATTTAGCCTAAATATTTATATTTTAAAACATTATATTGACATACCGTAGAATATAAATCTGGAAGAAAGCTTAAAGATCAGTGAGTGCAGTTCTTCAGATTTTTACATAAATAAGATATCTAAGCCTCAGGCCCAGGGACTTGCCAAGGTTCCAGAACTCGACAGAGCCAGAATTGAGACTTGGACCCAGGTCTCTTCAAATGTAAACTGAGGGCTCCACAAGATGCCACGCAGCCTGTGCTGAAAACTGCATTCATACCTATGAATGATCAGATTCTGATTTTCTTTCCCTGCAACTTCTGATAACATGTTCTTAATGATTCTTTCTCAGAAGGATTATTTGGGGGGAAAAACATACCATGGTGGATGTGAGGTGAATTTCAAGACAGGAAAGCATTCAACCTTAGCTTGCTGAGATGAACTTAGAAAGTTTTGGAGGCTAAATCCAACTGAATTGCAAATACTTTCAGGATATCTTTTAGGTTAATTTTTTGTTTGTTTTACCAGAATCTGGTTCTCATATTACCTCATACTTTTTTTGTCTTTGTTGGTTTTTACCAGAACCTGGTTCTCATATTACCTCATACTTTTTTTGTCTTTGTTGGTTTTTACCAGAACCTGGTTCTCATATTATCTCATACTTCTTTTGTCTTTGTGAGAATGCATGCTTGATCTTGTAATATTAAATAGCATTTAGCCAGTAATGCCAGGCATGCTAAGAACTAGAGTTTAAGTTGCCAAAACCTCAGCGCGTACTCTTCAGGGTTCTGGTGACATAAGCTGGGTTCAGGCTTCTGATGGCAAGGGTGCTTGCTTCTGTGTTCGCTTCACAACATCCTCTGTAATTTACTCTCAGGTTCTGGCAGATTGCTGGACCATGTCACCAGCTGTCGCCACCCCTCCTTCCTGTCCCTGTTGGCAGTATCTGAGAACACAGGCACGCCAGTAGAAATAATAGTAGCTGTGATAACAACTTTGGTGGCATGGTCCCCAGAGACAAGATCAAAATTTGGCACCATTTCTCTCAACATGGAACTAAAAATGGTGCTGAATTTGTTCCTTGGTGGCATATAATTTTCCATAATGACACATTTTGGTTTCAAGTCTTCTACATGCTGGCTTTTAAATATCAAACCAGCATATATCAGTTAAAAACAATGGCATGCCCATTTTTTTATGGGGAGGAGGTGAAATAAATATAATACCACACATTCCTTTCATCTCCATCAGCCTTGAAAAATAAAGGGAGCGGATGCTATAATTTCTCTCACTTCAATGGTATTTCAGAGCCTGAAAATTTCTTCATAGAATTTCACTAGTAGATTTTCACTGGCATATTGTCTCAAAATTCTCTCAATTAATGAGATTTTTTTTCTTGGCATTTCTGAAACAAAAAAAAAATTAAGAAATTATAGAATATTTTTTGAGTGACACAAGAAATATTTTAATTTAAGCATCTTGAATTCGGTTACAATCTAAGAATACCAGGCAAAACCCTTAAAATGTAGTTTACAGTAGACTATTAGGCTATAAGTAACATAGGTTGCAAAAGTGATTGACAGTTTAGCACTGGGTTATTTCTAGAGTTGATATCTGTAATTTTTTTTATCACTGACTTGGGTGGTAGTATAAAAAGTATGCTCATGAATTTTGTAGATGACAAATGTCAGATACTACAACTAATTTAAAAGAGTTCTGACTGGGAATCATCTTGAAAATCTGTATTCTCCTGCTGTGCAAAAACAGGAACTATACTAGGTACTTTCTAACACATTATTGACTGGGGCATTTTGCAGAAACTAACTTCTGTGGCATTTATGCATCTCCAATCAATAATGTGCTAAGACTGCTTCTGACTGTTACCAGTCTCAGATTCTCTGTTATCATCCTTATTTCTCAGGAACCAAGCTATGGAGAGCCAGCCCTCTAAGATCAACTTAAGCAAAATATTGAAAAAGCTGAATTACATGTTAAATTTTTTCTGTAACTATCCCCTCCCATTTTTCCATAGCTAACATCCTGTACATTATTCCCTTACCCCACCCCAAACTCATCATTTTCCATCAGAGCACCTATTTTTAACCGCTATCTGCAAAGATCCATTTGTGCTTCTTCTAGGACCCCCCTACTTCTCACACAAGAGACAGTTAAAAATGTATTCAAATATACGGTGGGCTGTTCAAGATAAAATAATATAAATTGCTATGGCAGTATATGGACATGGAACAACAGACTGGTTTCAAATAGGAAAAGGAGTACGTCAAGGCTGTATATTGTCACCCTGCTTATTTAACTTATATGAAGAGTACATCATGAGAAACGCTGGGCTGGAATAAACACAAGCTGGAATCAAGATTGCCGGAAGAAATATCAATAACCTCAGATATGCAGATGACACCACCCTTATGGCAGAAAGCAAAGAAGAGCTAAAGAGCCTCTTGACGAAAGTAAAAGAGGAGAGTAAAAAACTTGGCTTAAAGCTCAACATTCAGAAAACTAAGATCATGGCATCTGGTCCAATCACTTCATGGCAAATAGATAGGGAAACAGTGGAAACAGTGGCAGACTTTATTTTTTTGGACTCCAAAATCACTGCAGATGGTGATTGCAGCCATGAAATTAAAAGATGCTTACTCCTTGGAAGGAAAGTTATAACCAACATAGATAGCATATTAAAAAGCAGAGATAAATTACTTTGCCAACAAAGGTCCGTCTAGTCAAGGCTATGGTTTTTCCAGTAGTCATGTATGGATGTGAGAGTCAGACTGTGAAGAAAGCTGTAAGTAAGTAAGTAAAGTCACTCGCTGCAGAATTGATAGTTTTGAACTGTGGTGTTGGAGAAGACTCTTGAGAGTCCCTTGGACTGCGAGGAGATCCAACCAGTCCATTCTGAAGGAGATCAGCCCTGGGATTTCTTTGGAAGGAATGATGCTGAAGCTGAAACTCCAGTACTTTGGCCACTCATTCGAAGAGTTGACTCATTGGAAAAGACTGATGCTGGGAGGGATTGGGGGCAGGAGGAAAAGGGGACAACAGAGGATGAGATGGCTGGATGGCATCACCAACTCAATGGACATGAGTTTGGGTAGGCTCCCAGAGTTGGTGATGGACAGGGAGGCCTGGCATGCTGCGATTCATGGGGTTGCAAAGAGTCGGACACAACTGAGCGACTGAACCGAACTGAACTGAACTGAACTGATGGCAGTCTAGAGTACAAATTATTCTAGGAAGACTTCATGAAGAAATGTTCTGTGGACTAGATGTTAGAGTGTTGGTGAGATTTCATCAGGCAGAGTTTGGGGAAGGCACCCCAGAAACCAGGAACTATAAGGAGCAATGTCATGGAAGCAGAATAATTAAGGACACTGTGGTAGACAGGCAAATGTGGCCAACTCATGGGGTCTGTGCTGTGCTCACCTTGTTACGCAACAGAGCTCTAGAACTCTCTCATCTTGCAAAATAGAAACTCTCTATTCACTAAACAACCGCCCATATCCCCCCATTCCAGCCCTAGGCACCATTCAACTGTCTGCTCCTTTGGGTCTATTTTAGATGCCCATATAGGTGAAATCAAGCAGGATTTGTCCTGTGTATTTATATAATAGGCTTCTCTTGTGGCTCAGTAGTATAAATAACCTACCTGCCAGTGCAGGAAACACAAGTTTAATCCCTAGATTGGCAACCCACTCCAGTATTCTCGCCTGGGAAATCCCATGGACAGAGGAGCCTGGCAAGCTACAGTCCATGGGGTCCCAAAGAGTCAGGTATGACTTAGCAACTAAACAACAGCATATGTGTATGATATTTTCTTTATCCATTCATCAGTGGACATGTGGGTCTCTTCCATCTCTTGACTGTTGTCTCACTCTTCCCTTTGCCTCTTAGCGGATGGAGTCGCTTACCATGCTTCTACACTGGGTCTTTGCTGTGTGTGTGCATTTATTCTATTTATCTCAGGGGTGCCGGGGGTCGGGGTGGTATTGTATAACATGCTGTCTTCATTGTCTTGCCCACAACCTTATAGGCAGGAATGCCTGGAGCTTTGCAGAGAAAAGCACCTGTGGCAAAGGTTCAGGGAAGGTAAAACATGCATTCTTTAGCTATGCTCTGTGTCAGATGGACTACTTTAAATAAAATATTTAAGTTTAGTATGTAGTTAGAGAAGTATACAGAAGCTAAGTGAACAACCCAGTGGAGCCACTTCCCAGGCAGAAAAATGGAATATTACCCGCTCTCCAGAAGCCCCCATGGGCTCTCCCAGTCATCACCTCCCCACTTCTCCCTGCAGAGAGTCACTCCGGGGACTTTCACCTGCTTTGAAGGTTATGCACGTGGACTCACACAGTATTAACGTCTTTCGTGAATGGGTTCCCTTGCTCAGTATCCTGTTTGTGAAGCTGTTCCATTTTGCGGCATCTGGAGGTGGCTCACTCATTCATATTGCTGTGTGGAATTCCACTGTATGATGATCCTATCATTTGTTTCTCCATCCTACTGCAGGCAGACATCTGAGTTCTTTCCAGTTTGGGGCTATAACAAATATTTCTGTGAACATTCTTGTTCATGCCTTTTGGTGCTCTGTGGATACATGTTTCTATTGGATATGCAGGCAGAATTTTGTACATCTATGGGGACTTACCCACTGTATCTAAGATTTTTTAATATGGAGAAAATATATTCTAATTCCCAACAAGCAACCTTTAAATGATCTTGCAAAAATACAACTATTTATAGTTGGTAAACATCTTGTATTTACAACTCAATTTTAAGAAATGGACAACTTCTGAGTATGTCTGCTACTCAAAAGAGAGATGAATTAACAATTTGTGTTAGACTTTGTATCATTCCTTTGAGGCGAATGCTCAGTTTTGATTCAGATAAGTAGGAAAACAGCACAGTGCAGAGAAAGGAATCCTGAAATAGAATCAGGACGTCTGTTATGTACTTTGAAAATGGTGTCTGGTGTTGAGTGAAGCTCTTGACACTTAATATGTATAACTTAAAACTCTACGCAAATACAGAGACAGAGCCCAAAGTTAATGAGACAGAGAGAGACACACACACAGAGAGATACACACAGAGATGCATGAGTCCTTTTCATGCACTGACTGGGTAAATCACTGACCCCCTCTCTGCCTCTGTTACATCCTCCTACATCAGGGGTAACGATCCTATCACACACTACATTTATTAGGAGATAATAGATATCAAGGTATTTTAAAATGCAAAAAAAGACACACTGAACTGATTACATCTACATTAGTATCTCTATAACTTTAAAACACACACTGCTGTTTACTTGCATAATTTTTAAGTTGTTTTTAAGACTCTTGGGGTTAACAAAAACAGCCTGTTATTAATTTAATCACCATCATAACGTTACTGTACAACTTTCCTTTTGCAACAGTATACCCGGTGGAAAAGTATTTGTGTGGCAGGACAGTGCCTGGAGTACACAAATGTTACCGGTTACTGATTTTTCCTTCCCTCCCCTCCAAACTCTGTCTCTGCCTTCTGTTTCCTAGATGTAGTGCAGAGTCATGTCTCTAGCCTACGACCCTCACAGAAGTTATGTCGACTCCCTTCGGTGTGGATTTTCACACTCCGCCGTCCTCGGGCAGGTCATAGGTGGTGTGTGTGCCCTTTATCACCAGAAGGTCTGGGTCTGAGGTCACGGTCCACAACTTACTCATTTGGAACCTTACACTCAGAAAGTCTCAGTTTTCACAGATTTACAATCTAAAAAAAAAAATAGTAACTACCTAATGGAGTCTTTGAGAAGATTAAATGAGATGATAGGCTAACGCATAAGCACAACACTCGACACATAGTTAAGTGTTCCATGAACATTTTATTTTTAAAAAATATTGCATCCCCATGTTCCCACACCAACGCAGAGGACCCCGTCTGCGGCTGAGAGAATGCCTGATGTTGCTGCCGGTCTGTGCCGCCTCGCCTAAGCTGTCATCATTAGCTAAGCTGTCCACCCAGGGGTCAAGGGCCCCACGGAGCACAGAGCTGGCAGTCCTTCTCTGGCACTCTTCCCATGCCCTCTGTCAGGACCTGGGCAAGCCAGGACCCATCACAGCATCATGAAGAGTGGCCGCGATTGCCTTCTCATGGGATCAACTCTGCTTTCCAGCCTGGGCATTAAAGAATTAGGATCATTCTTCCTTCTTTATAGATGTATTTTATTTCTCTAATTCTCCCTTTATTTGTCTGCTTAGATAGCTCATTACACCAGTGCTCAGGAATTTCAGTAGCATTCTGACTTTGAGTTTGTTGCCTCCTTTTTCTCACTCTCTCTTTGTATCTCTGTCTCTCTGTCCCTCTCTCTGTATGTGTCTTTGTCTCTCATTAACTTTGGGATCAATCTCTATATTTGCATAAAAATCTTTTGTTACACATCAGTGTCGAGAGCTTCACTCAATACCAAACACCAACATTTTCAAAGTACGTAACATCCTAAGACCAAACAACTGTTTGGTGTCTGTTTTCAAAGCAGAGTTTAACAAGATACAGTACCATTTGGTATGTTTCTCATTATATGACATCTTAAGTAGAACCAAAATCCCATTTTACTGAGATTTTCTATAATAAAAAATATATGTAATAAAGCTGTGGCCCATCTGGCAACAAGTAAAATAGCTCTCCAAACACAAACCTAACATTGCTTTTTAACATTTGATATCTGTGCATGACCCAGGGACTGTTCCTCCTCTTCAGAGTCTGTTAAAACCAGTAATATAAGCAAATCCATCATTCAAGAAGGCTTTTTATGTCACATAAAAGCTCACAATGATGATACGTTATTTTGTGTAGAAACAAAATTATTTTGGAATATTATTGCTAAGCCAGAGTCTGTCTGTCAAAACTTTTACTGTATGCAGAACTATAGCATTTTATTCACACATTGCTGAACTATCTGAAACCTTGAAAAATGTATGAAGTGATAAATGTTGAGAAAGCTTCTGATATTTTGCCACTCAAAAACTACATACTTTAATGCAAAATGACATGAAATTATACTTCTTTATGAGTGGACAGTTGTATATTGGAGAATTGTAAACCTGTATCTTAATCATTGAAAAAATTAGTCCTTAAAGGAAATTGCTAAAAAACTATAATTTAAACATTAAGTATGAGCCTATATGTTTGTTACAAATTGTCCAGGGTGGATGTGGCTATGTTCCTGTCTATGTTTGGTGTGTTTCTTTACTAAAAGATGATTTTTATATGAGAAATTATTAACAAAACAATGTGAGACTGGTAATAGAATGTCCCCAAACTGTTGAATCTTTTAAAAAAAAATTGATCAATTATATACAGTGCTAATGGACTTTCACTCAGCTATTATACTTTTCCTATAGCATTATGCTAAGACCAGCGACAGAGGATGAGATGGCTGGATGGCATCATTGACTCGATGGACGCGAGTCTGAGTGAACTCCGGGAGTTGGTGATGGACAGGGAGGCCTTGCGTGCTGTGATTCATGGGGTTGCAAAGAGTCAGACACGACTGAGCGACTGAACTGAACTGAACTGAGTGACTTCACTTTCGCTTTTCACGTTCATGCATTGGAGAAGGAAATGGCAACCCACTCCAGTGTTCTTGCCTGGAGAATCTCAGGAACGAAGAGCCTGATGGGCTGCCGTCTATGGGGTCGCACAGAGTCGGACACAACTGAAGTGACTTAGCAGCAGCAGAGAGCACTGCAGATGTCAGGGCTAAGGGGGGTGTTTATTGAGACACTATGGGTCTGATCAGGTGACTACAAATGGTTCAATAACCTGGAATACAGAATAAGGAAATGAAAGAGCTATATACTATGGGCTGTCCCAGTAGGTGCCAGCTATCCTTCATATATATGGCCTAGAAAATTCCTGGAGAAGGGAATGGCAACCCACTCCAGTATTCTTACCTGGAGAATCCCATGGACAGAGGAGCCTGGAGGGCTACAGTCCATCGGGTCACAAGAGTTGGACACAACTGAGTGACTATCACACACACATCCTTCATATACAGGGTCTAGAAAATTCACATCATTTAAGGTTGGTTTAACCAGCCTCATTTGTAAGTAAACCTAATGTTTAGTATTACATCATTTGTCCAAAGTTAAATTCTAGATTGAGCTTCCCTGGTGCTAAAAAGTCTGTCTGCCAATCCAGGAGACACAAGAGACACAAGTTGGATCCCTGGGTCAGAAAAATCCCCTGGAGAAGGAAATGGCAACCCACTCCAGTATTCTTGCTGGGAAATCCAAGGAACAGAGGAACGTGATGGGCTACAGTCCATGGGGTCGTAAAAGACTCAGACACAACTTAGCGACTAAACAACAAATTCTAGACTGAGATTGAACCCACGTCTAACTAATTGCTCTTTACACTGTAACAGCTTAGTTTTGTTAATATATATTCAATATTTAATAAGGGCTTTTTAATAGCTGTCGTTATCACACTGTCTGTAACAGTACTTTCTAAACTCTTACATCTCTCTTTGGTAAATTGCAATATGTATAATGAATATATACTGTCAAATAATGTTTAAAAATTCTCCTTCATGACATAGTAATATGACAATCACCAGATTTCCCAATGGATATTTAGCCTTCCTTAGGGATTAATTCCTAAACTCTCTTTTATGGAGCACAAATGAACCTTCAGTGTTAATGGTTAATGTGACACTGAGTGTTATTCTAAATATTTTTAAAGAATAAAATAAAAATATGTAAAATAACAAATTATGTTACCTTTCTCTTTCTAATTACTTAGTCTTCTAGTTAGCTATTTGCTAAGATTTTTACATAAAGAAAATTAGTAAACATATAAAGTTTATATATGAATTTATAAATAAATTTATAAGATTATCAATCCTGCATAAAAAACTTTATGTGAAGTTACCTGACACTTTGGAAAAGACCCTGACACTGTGAAAGATTGGAGGCAGGAGGAGAAGGGGATGACAGAAGATGAGATGGTTGGATGGCATCACGAACTTGATGGACATGAGTTTGAGTAAACTCCAGGAGTTAGTGATGGACAGGGAGGCCTGGCATGCTGCAGTCCATGGGGTTGCAAAGAGTCAGACAAGACGAGTGACTGAACTGAATTGAACTGAATCTGACACCTACGCATGTTGCATCTGTGCTAGTGCTGAATTGTAAGTCAAAGGTTTGAAGATTCAGTTCAGTTCAGCTCAGTCGTGTCCGACTCTTTGCGACGCCATGGACTGCAGCACACCAGGCCTCCCTGTCCATCGCCAACTCTTAAGAACCTATAAAAGTTACAACCAAGTGTGCAAGGGGCCTGTGGTCCTGTCCTGCCACTCACTTAGATGATGGTGAGTGGTAGAATCGAAACAAAGCTGAGCACAGAGGGATTCGTTCCAAGAGTTTCCCGGGGCTCATTAGCCGAGTCAGATCAAGTCTTGATTAAAGTGCTGCCATGTTGCCCTGCAGTGCTGCCTGAATTGCCTTTGTGTGAGGAACTGTTTTCTGGTTTTTATTAGGCGATTAATCCTTAGCATTTCAGAACATGGAAATTTTCACTTTACATGTGACTCTTGTTACTCAGAGTATGGACAGTCTAACTTTACATATGACTCTGGCTCTTCAGAACATGGTAATTCTAACTTCCCATGTGACTCTTGTTGTGAACAGATGTACCATTTGCTGCTGTAGCTGGAAGCAGCAGACCTTTAATCAACGTGTGTTTTTTACCCCCAGCAATGCATCTCTTTGGCCTCAACTGGCAGTTGCAGCAGACTGAAAATGACACGTTTGAGAATGGAAAAGTGAACTCTGATGCCATGCCGACACACACGGTGTCGTTACCTCCTGGCGACAATGGTAAGAGAAAGAGCCACGTGTCCTGCGTTTCTCTTTTAACGTTTCTTCTCCATAAATTTATTTTTACCCATGTTAGAGCCAGTTGTGCATGGGAGAAGGAAGAGGTTTTAGAATTACAGATATTATCTTTGAATGAGTGACTTTCATTCAGTTACTTGAAGCCTTGAACATTCACATTTTTATTATAGGAATAATACAGTGCTCTGCCTTCTGGGTCGATGGCTACGCTTTTCTGCCTTTCCTTCAAAAGTGTGCGTTTTGTTTTATTTTAGTCTGTAAATAGATTCTAATTCACTGTATCATCTCTTATACCTCCTTGGGTTTATTGAGCTTTCTTCATTCGGCTAGTATGTGAAGTTGGAATACTATCTTCATTTTGTTTTAGAAGCTTTTACATTCAAAATACATTAAAGGATTATCATTTATTGACCTTTCCTCAGCTTGCCCTTTCTCTAAACTTTCAAAAGTTTACACTTTAAGCTAACAGACTTTCAAATCAATTGGTTCCAAGTTTAAAAATTGGTATTTAAGAGGTTAGAGAATGCTGTATTTCATTTTTTTCAATATAAACACCCAGAAAAATATGTACATATGTAAGTGTAATTATATGATGTACCTATTTTTATTATATGTGTGTACATGCTTGTATTTATGTTTGGCATTTGGCATTCTCTGACTTTTTGCAAAATGTCAAAGTACTTTATATCTCAAAGCAACCGGATAAAGACACCTTTCTCCATCACATGAGAAACAGGCTCTTTGCCTTTCAGCATTTCCCTGGCTCTCCTTCCTCTTTGTTTCTAATCTAGAATATTTTTCTTCTGCTTTGGTATCAGTTATTTTCATCCTCACGTGGCTGATTTCTTTGCAAGACTGAAAAGAAGCTGTTACATATCTATATAGTATATTTATTTGTATTTTATATATGCTGCTACTTTACATGTACCCACTGGCTGTGACTTATGCTTTTACCGTATTTTTTTGTTCTTTGCTTTTCCATCTTCTGTTTTAATAATAATGTTTCATAACACCCCTCTTCTTTTTTAGGAAGGCTGATGGATCTTAGAGGATGTTAGATTTTCACAATAATAATAAATGCCACCACTCCTGCCCCTGTATAGCGTATTCACTACCAAGTGCTATACATTCACCGCTCTTCTTTCTTAGGGAGGCTGAGGGATTTTAGAGGACGTTTCCAAATGTTAGATTTTCACAGTAATAATAATACCACCACCGCTGCCCCTGTGTAGAATGTTTGATACCAAGTGCTATATATTTCAAATAAACTAAATCTAATGGTGGATGACAGTGACCGTGGAAATTAGCACACAGTGGATTAAAGAGGAGTGAAGAAAAGCTGGCCTAATTAAAACTGTTGGTGGGAAATTTCAATTAAGTGAAATATAATTACTTTAAACAACTGTTTAATCTTTAATGCACTGATACCACAAATATGAACAGATCAGTAACTATACAGAAATTAAAAGTGTTTATTTTGAGTTTATATAGATTGAAATTTAGACTGTCTCTTAAAGTGGATGATTCCTGTGAATGATCACATGGCGCTTGTTAACCTCACATGTAGGGTGCTTCTTAGAAACGGAAGGGAAAAATGCTTATTGTACACGTTTGTTTATACATCCTAATGTTTTATTGGGCTTCCCCCAGTGGCTTGGCAGTAAAGAATCTGCCTGCCAATGCAGGAGATGCAAATTTGATCCTTGGATCAGGAAGATCCCTTGGAGAAGGAAATGGCAACCCACTCCAGTGTTCTTGCCTGGAGAATCCCATGGACAGAGGAGCCTGACGGGCTCCAGTCCATAGGGTCGCACAGAGTTGGACATGACCGAGTGTCTGAGCACAGCACATTAATATAAGACAAAATGAAGGCCGTCAGTTTTGGTTAGTGTAACTCTGGCAAATGACTTCTCCAAGTAAAAAGAAAACTTTTATAGAAACTTCCAGTTTTAAAATAAATAAGTCATGGGATATAATATACAACATGGCGACTTTAGTTAGTCACCATGAGGATGAGGTGGGGGGCCCCCACTGTTTCCCTCCAGCAGTCCCATAGCTGGGGCTTCCTTCTCAGGGTCTCCTTAGCCCAGCCCTCCTGCCCCCATCCTGCACGGTGCTGTTGAGTAGGGGCCCTGCCAGGAACTGACAACTCAGCGATGGAGCCATAGTGTGTATATTCACACAAGTGGGGACAGAGGGGCACATGGGAGGTTGTACCCAGGCATTACCCCCTAACCTCTGAGGAAAGTGAGACAGGGCAGAGACAGTCTGGGGTCAATCCCTTCCCTTCCTCACTTGTCTCATATATTTGAAAGTTGTGAAAAAGTAGATCTTAAAAGTTCTCATCACATACAGAAAAAATTGTGACTATCTACGTTAGACATATTGTGGTAATTGTTTCACAATATATATAGTTTTCAAGTCATTATACATCAGAAACTAATAGAATGTTGCATGTCAATTATATGTATGTCAGCAAATAATTAAAAACCCCTTTTGTATGAGGACAAATCGAAAAACTATGTGATTCATCCTCTTTAAACAAAAAAAGGTTCAGATTGCTTTTAAATTTTACATTATTGTTCGTCATGTATGAATTTTCCCAAATACAAGCCACTTTCAAAGGATTCTATTTTAGAGCAAGTTAAAAGTTGCCTATGAATTGAAGAAATGGGGCTAACAGTGCTTCAAGAGTATTGAGTTTTATTCAATATTGCATATAGCATTTATGTTGTTGCATTGTATAATAGCTCCTTAATTAGATGCTACATTGATTTTGTCCATTAATCTATGTTTGCAAGGTAATGTTTTAATTCACTTAGCTTGTGATGTAACACTCTGTATACATAATGTTAAATTATGGCATGCGGTTGTTTATAAAAAGATATTTTCTCTCAGAGATCTGAAAGTCAGAGTATAAATCCAAGGTTAGATCATAGAATTGGAGGGTGGGCTATTGATTGTCTATAAATGCCCAACCTTGCTTCCTGATGCCTTAATTATTAGTGCCTCTGTGGGACCTAAGATGATACTTATTATCATTTACCTTCCTTGACAATTGTTAGACCTTCAGAGTTGGATGTATTTTCTGCCTTTTCATTTTAATCAGTATAGGCCAGTTCACTCACATGATGTGCAGGCAGCAAGTTCATGATATCTATGACCCCAAAGAGTAGTATTTTTTAACTTTGAGTGGTTTTCTGATGTCATAGAGTAATTCTGAAAGAGATACCAAACCCCCTAAATTACTGATAGGATTTTTAAGTACTACTCTGTTTTGTCCTTATGATATCTGGGGCTTATAAACTATTATTCTAAAATATCTCAGAGTACAAAAGTCCTTTATTTAATGGAGTTTACTGATGTGTTTCTATATAAACTGGGACTCAAATAAGAAGGAGAGGAATAACAATAGCTATGTGTACTCAGCCTCTTTATATTTTCACACTCTGACAACCGTATTTTAAGACATTAAGACTGTTGTGACACACACTTACTGATGAAAGGAAAAATCACAGTTAGCAGGTGAAAAGACAGCTAGTGGCTCCCACGTTGAGGCACAACAGGACAGGATGGGGGAAAAAAACCTTCAAGATGATACTTTATTGTGTTTGAAGATGTGGTGCATCTCACTCTAACTGTGAAGGCTTTAATTGGTTTGATTCCTAACCCACACCCTTTGAGTTTAGAATAACTACAGGGTAGTCTGTTGCCCTGCCTATTTTTTTTCCTCCATCTTTCCTCCTTTTTCTCTTGGTAAAACCTACAGACCACCTTAGTATTTCCTGTGATCATTCCCAGGTTCAGACTCTGGGGGCTTAAGGATGGAGTGATCTCAGTAAGGGAGGATGGCGAGCACTAAAACTAGCCCTCCTTTCATTTCCTCTGAAGCCAAAGTTTTCTGGAATTCAGGACATGATGAAAGACATCTGTTTCCAGGCTTTTATCCGGGAGGACTGGCGAGCTTCAGAGGAAAAGGTTGTCCAAGTATTTACAAGTTTATCAAACGGTGTCAGTGGCACGCTGACTTCCAGGTGTGTTTACAATCAATAAAGAGCATTTGAAGAGCATGCTAACAGCAATGACCACGCTTGACCTGGCCGAATGAGAGAAGGGCCATGACTTGAAAAGCAGCAGTGCAGAATTTAAAAAGACAAAGCACCTTCACAAAACTCTAGTCTCCTGACATTCAGATAGAGGCTTTTTAGCAGGATTGTTGTACTAAGATTAGCAGCCAGTTCCATGGATTTAAGCCAAGAGAAATCTGTGATGTCCTTCTCTCTGTGCATCACTGATTATAGTGAGAGGGTCAGGTCGGCATCTACCTTTTAGGAAAGGACATTTTGAGACCTCAATTCAAAATAAATCCTAGATTCTAAATAGTGTACTAATTTAAAGCAGATAGACATTGATAGGCACTTAAAATGAGCACATTTCATAGGATAAGCTACATCAGTGATCTTAAAACTATTTTGTTCTTGTGAGTCTAAAATATGTGTATTAATTTGAGTTGTATTTCCTGCAACCATAGTACTCTTAAGTGGTTTTTTTTTAATCTGTTTCATTCTATACTGAATTTTGTTTCCATTTATCAGTTGTACATATTTGGCTGAAATCAACCTAATTATGATATACATAGTGTTAGCATTTTGATAATTATTAAATATAAAAAGTGAAAATGTGTTAAAAAAATACCTCTTTGAATGAGATGGAGACTTTTCAGACAGTTTATGTATTTACTGATGAATATTATTTATTACAAGAGCAAAGCAAGTTTCAATATCAATTCTATTCCTGTTTTTCCTTTTTTATAAATGTAAACATAAGAACTCTCCCTACAAAATAAGCAGATGGGAATGGAAGAATAGTTTTGGGAAGGTGTCTCATTCAATTATTCAAAGTCCTTGTTAGTCCTTTGTTAAAAATCACATAGTGATCTGTTTTCAAAAAGTATATTTAGTGGTCTACAAGTATCAATTCCACCACATTTCTTCTTCAATTTTATTGAAAGTGAATTAGCAGCTACCTGATTTCAAAAAGATTCTTTATGCAATTTTCCAAATCAATCCAAATTTCTCAATTTCCATGGAGTACACCAGAAAAGGCTTCACCAAGGCTTAGCAAAATGCAAACCACTAATTATATCTCTTATTCTTTTATTTAGTGGCACTTTATTTTATCTGATATATACAGAATGCAGTGGAAAATGGAACCATTGTTCATTTTCATTTACCTTTCTTATAATCTCTTTTGAATGCTTTTATCATATACTTTTAGTATCTCTAATTAGCTCATCATATGTATGGGAAATACTCACTGTTTAATTTACCGGTAGAGCTAGTTTTCAATAAAATCAAACTAATTTCTTCCATAAAAAGTCTGGCTTGTTTTTTTCAGTTCAAATAAATTAATATAAATTTTGTCACAACCATCTCAGCTCAGAATTCCTATGCTAGGCAGGCAGTAGAGAGATGGATAAAACTCAGAGCCTTGCTAGGAGTTTGACAATTGGATTAAATAAGGCATCATTGCCATGAATACTTATTACTTTATTGATGTTCTCTTTGCAATCATGAAACTCTTCTGCAGATGAAAAGCATTCAGAGACAACGGGTGAGTGAGTGACAGGGCACGAAACGAAGATTTCTCTCTCCCTCTTGACGCATCCGATGTTACAACCTGCCAGCAGTCTTAAATAGTCCATTTCTTAACTTCATTGAACTTTGCCTTTGCTAGAAATACGTGTATAGCAGGAAAAACAAAAGAGCCCTTCCTTGGGTTTATGGTGTCTTGGTTAAAGAATGTTTATCAAACCTGGACTGGGGATTCATTTCATATATGATAGTATACATGTTTCAATGCCATTCTCCCAAATCATCCCACCCTCTCCCTCTCCCACAGAGGAGTCCAAAAGACTCTTCTATACATCTGTGTCTCTCTGTGGTGGATTCATGTTGATGTATGGCAAAACCAATACAATATTGTAAAGTAATTAGCCTCCAATTAAAATAAATTTATATTTTTAAAAAATTAAAAAAAAATGTTTATCAGCAAAAATACTTTCAATTTTGCCTGTTTGACACACTTTATGTTCTAAGAGAGTGTATCAAAGAAAGATTCTGGATATGTGAGAAGTATGCCTGTCTGTTGTAATGGAAGTCTAAATATGGGAATTGTTGAGGTTCTAGAAATAATTCCCATAAAATAATGGTCCCCTTTTTCCTACATTGAAAAGTCCTCGTGTTCCATAGGAGTATGAACTACTCTTGTTTGAAGAATACTGGACCAAATAACCTCCAAGGGCACTGGAACTCTGAAATTCTAGGAAGATTTTCCATTACAAGTAGACAAAAAAGAAACAATCCACTCAACCTTGGTTCTTTGTATTACAATTAAAAATAACCTTCTTTCTGAAAAAGAGCCACCTGTTAAATTAACTATGGGACTAACTGTACAAGTAGATACACTTCTTGACCCAGAAGTGGGTACACGTATTGTTGCAGTGAGAAAGATTTTAACACCTCAAAATCAGGATATAGAGAAAGCAATAAAGCAAAACCCGAAACCCCTAGAAAACAGAACTTGGTTAATGTTTCCAAAGCTAATGCCCTTGGGCAAAGATGATGTTTTGGAAAATAGTGCTGGGATTAGCACCAGCTAATGCTGACCAGCTCTCAAAGCATTGGGTACACTGTTAAAATATCTATAAGCCACTTCTAGCAGCAGTAGATAGGATCAAGACCAGAGAACAGATTAAATCACATAAGCTTCAGATAGGAACAATAGAACTTGTTAATGGCAATAATCTATAATAATAGCATTAGAAATCTGTGAACATAATGAATGCGTCTAAATATGAATGATCTCATGTATAAATACAAGTACTAACGGATCTCAGTGGGATAAAGGACTACTACTCTACTCAGTATTTAAAAAAATAGTATATGTAGAAATCAGCCAAAACTTATTAGGAATTTATAATCAATTATAATACGAAGAATTTTCCCTGGTGGTTCAGGCATTAAAGAATATGCCTCCTCCAGTGCAGGAGACCCAGGTTCGATCCCTGGGTCGGAAAGATCCCCTGGAGAAGGGAGTGGCAACCCAGTCCAGTATTCCTGCCTGGAAAATCCCATGGACAGAGGAGCCTGGTGGGCTACAGTCCATGGGGTCGCAAAGAGTTGGACATGACTGAGCAACTTCACTTTCACTTTATCAACAGTGAATAAAAGAGTAGATGTCAAAAATTTAGAATAGTGTCTGGCATGTAATAAGTATACAATAAGTTGTATTTAGCACGTTAGAAGGGAAGAAAAGTTGACTAAATTAAAAGTGAATATGTGTATCTAGGTTGATAAAAAGTTGTAAATTTATATTCTCTCTGTGTGTGTGTATGTGATGTTCCCTTTAACAACTTAATAGATTGTTATATTATCATTAATACTAGATATTCAAAAGGATTACTGTCTTAATTTTTGGAAAACTTACAGAGGACAGAGGTGCCTGGCAGGCTACAGTCCATAGGGTCACAAAGAGATAGACAAGACTGAGCAACTAACACGTATAATATGAAGAATATTAGGTCACAGTAACCATGGCACACAAAGCCTATCATTCCCTCCCAATAAAAATAAGTACAATTTTATGTCCTAGAACTAAAAGCTAAGCAGTTCCTCTGGTGTCTTTTAGTGAGCTAACATACCTGATTTTATATGGAATAGACAGATAAATTTAAAACCTAATAATTTGAAATAAGTATTTGTTTTTAATAAAAAGTATGGGTTATATAGGTGATTCTATAAGACACATAGTTTTGGAATCATGCAGACTTCTATTTGAACCTTGACTCAACCCTCCCTTTGGGTTATAATTTACTTCTCTGAGCCTTAAATTCTTCATCTCAAAATAGTATCAGTCTCACAGAGTTGTTTTGAAATTTAAAATACATAATATAGATGAAACTACCTAGCATGTTATAGATTCTCACTAAAGGTTAATTCCCTTTTTCCCTCTCCTTAATCTTTTCAGTAAAAACTACTTTATGACAAATGTAGGTTCTTGTGCAAAAGCTTCCAAAATGAAAAGCAGACATTGATCTCAAGTATTTAAAAATTTCTATAAATAAAGATGTTTGGTTCACTAGCAAGGTGTAGGGCTATATTTTTTATCCTTTTATATATTCTAGTTTTGCTAAAATGAATATTAATATCAGAAGATAAATATTTTAAAATTTAGTAAGTGATGCACAGTTGATAGTCTGTGAGTTGATACATGAAAAATTACAGTGATTACTGTAACCCAATTTTGAACTTTTATTTTCAAGAACAATTTATATTGGAAAATTAGTTGAACAAAAATAGACCTGGCAGGTGAAGGACTGTTAATTGCCATGAGTGTGGACATCAGGAAAAATAAGAGAGGAAGTAGACTGTTAATAATGACTTTTTATTAAGCTTTCTTGTACAGCCCCCTCCTGCTACCTACCTGGGTTATTACAACTGTATTTTCATTATTTCTCCACTTCTAGGGTTCCCACAGAGCTGCACTTTAATGCCTTGAGATAATGACTTCGTGTCACCTTTCACCTTTTCAGAACCTTCCATGGATCTCTGTTTAGCTGTAGCTGTCCTTTGACCTGATGGTCATGTGTCATTGTAGAATGCAATAGTCCAGGCAGAAAAGAATCCCTACACTTAGCAGTGACACACTCTCCCTCAGACTTCATGCTCACCCATAAGTGTGATTTATTGTTACTCTAGACCCTAATGGCCATAACGTGGATATCTACCTTAAACTTTTGTGGTACAAAGGTTCCTTCATGACTAATCTTGAATTCAGTTTCTCCAGGTCTCATACGCACAAACAAACACACACACACAAGACATAGGAACAAAAATCTGCCTTTGTGACATTGAAGTGTAATTTACCCATAGTAAATCTATTTCAAGTATCTGCTGCTAAGTCACTTCAGTCGTGACCCCATAGATGGCAGCCCACCAGGCTCCACCGTCCCTGCGATTCTCCAGGCAAGAACACTGGAGTGGCTTGACATTTCCTTCTCCAAGTCGCTCAGTCATGTCTGACTCTTAGCGACTCCAGGGACTGCAGCCTACCAGGCTCCTCCATCCATGGGATTCTTCAGGCAAGAGTACTGGAATAGGGTGCCATTGCCTTCTCCAATTTCAAGTATCTGGGTTTCTTTGAAATTTTTTGACATGAAAATACTGTTCTTTTATATATACTTTTTTTTGAATATGTATACATCCATTCTCCCCAAAACTCCCCTTCATCCAGGCTGCCACATAACATTGAGCAGAGCTCCCTGTGCTCTACAAGTGTCTATTTTTAAAATGTGCCATGAATTATATGCATAGTAACACATAGCTTTATATATATATATACATATACATTGTTGTTGTCCAGTCGCTCAGTCATGTCTGACTCTGCGCCACAAGGACTACAGCACACCAGGCTTCCCTGTCCCTCACCATCTCTCAGAGCTTGCTCAAACTCATGTCCATTGAGTCAGTGATGCCATCCAACCATCTCGTCCTCTGTCTCCTTCTCCTCCTGCCTTCAGATCTTTCCCAGAATCAGAGCCTTTTCTAATGAGTCAGCTGTTCGCATCATGTGGCCAAAGTATTGGAGCTTCATTTTCAGCATCGGTCCTTCCATTGAATATTCAGGATTGACTGGTTTGATCTCCTTGCACACACACACACACAAAAAACCACAGATATATCTACTCTGGAAAAAGGGTAGAATAATGCTGTTTGATAGAACTGAAAATAAAAAATCCACAAATATGAGAAGACCAAATTGTTTAACCTGGCATTCAGAGGCCTCCACCATCTGATACCATTTTGCCTTTCCAGTTTTATCTTCTATTTCTCCCATGACAAATCCATTGATGTCTTCCATTCATTTGATATCTTCTGAGAGCCAAGTGCTTTATATAGGATACCTCATGTAAAGCTTAGAGGAGTCCTGTGATTGCATGGTTACTTTTACAGATGAGATTTAGTACCAGAAGCTTAGTATACACCTTCAGGTCACACAGCTAGTTAGCCAGTAGAGTCAGGGTTCAGACTCCAGTTTGTCTGACTCCAGGACCAGTTTTCTAGGCTTCTTTTCTAGCCAAATGGATCTCTCTGCTTACCATTGCCCTAACACGTGTTCAATTCCATTGCATGCTTTTAATTACAAAGGTTACCTCTACTCAGAAACCTTATCCTACTGGTCCTATGAAGTCGAGCTCAGTGCCCGCCCCTCTGTGACATCTTTCCAGCTCCAGCCTTCCGTGATATCACTTTGCTCTGACCCTTAACTATACGTTGCTTAAGATAGTCATTTATTAGTTTGTAGGTATCATCTTTCCAACCAGGTAATTACTTGCTTGATGACAGAAGCCATCAAGGCCAAAGTCCATAATCTCTAAGATTCTGTTCTCTAGTTTATGTTTCTTCTTATACCTACAATTCTGTGTCCCTAGTAAATGCTCCAAAATGAACTCAATCTTAAATTAATAGTTCTTTGTAGATAGAAGACTCTCTTCTGTCGTTAAAATAATTTACAACTACTTGCAGCCATCTGAATTTTGAATTTGATTGATTTGGAAATCTTCATAATCCATTCTGCCTTAATTTACACTTTGCAGGGTTATGGTATGTTTAGAATGACTGATAAGTAGCAGACTTAATCTCTCCCAAGAAATAACACCACATATAATTTGTAAGATAATTACGTTTCAAATGATCAAGAAAGACTGTAAGTGTGAAAACAGTTGCAGTAATAGGTGTACCTTGGGGGAAAGTAAAAGTATTGTGACTTAAATATCTTAAAGAACGTGCTAAATCAGGATTATTTGAAGAATATCTTATCAGAGAAAAACCTTTTAAAGGGAAAATTAGAAATAAAGAAGAGCATTTCATTTATCAGAAGGAAATGAAATTTCTGAGCATTTCAGTGAAAAAATTTTTTTGGAAAGTCAGAAGGCTGTTTTAGTTTTGGTTCTGTTTTTTTAATGTTTCCTTCTTTTTCAATGAATCTCTTACATTCAGGAAAATTAAGTGGATTTACGCAGGAAAATAATACCATAGATTCTGGAGAACTTGATATTGGCCGAAGAGCGATTCAAGAGGTTCCTCCCGGTATCTTCTGGAGATCACAGCTCTTTATAGACCAGCCACAGTTTCTTAAATTCAACATCTCTCTTCAGAAAGATGCCTTGATTGGAGTGTATGGCCGGAAAGGCTTACCACCCTCCCACACTCAGGTAGGCTCTGTTACCAATACATTGAAAACCGCCAGTGTGCATTTTTAAAGGCATTCCATTTCTTAAGCGTACCCGTTTAACTCTTTGACCACTTTTGTATCGATGTGTTACAGCGAAGAGAGTTCTGAATGGAAGTGACACTTATCTTCAGACTTTTGAATTAGTAGGAAGAACAGCTTTTTCTTTCTGATTCGCTTTAATCAGTATTGATTGATTAACTGTACAGAGTTTGTGAGTAACCTGATGAATATTGAACATCATCTAGGTAGTCAAACATCGTGGATTTTCCAGGTGTTTTAGAACAATTCTGTGATCATTTCCAAAGATCACACAACTTTCATGTAATAAATACATAACATTTTCATCCCAAACATGTGTTCATTCTGTTGAAAATACATAGTTTTTACTTTATGTCAGATTTACTCTTTGCAAAGAAAATATGGGACCATAAACAGATACATAACATGAACTTTTATCAACTCAAGCCACAATTCCTCCTCTAAATATGATAAACACTAAAATACAGAAGCAAAAAAGCTTTCATGGATCATCAAGGGTGATCACATTATTTAAAGCAATTCAAATACTCCTATATTATAGGTTCAAATAACTTTAAAGTCAGTTTGCTTTCATGAAAATCACTTCACAACTATTGCATATTAATAATCCTATAGACCTTTTCATGATTGAATACTGATTCATGAAATGTAAATTGGAAATTGTGGTTTAAAAATATTCCATTACGTCTCAGAAATTGTGTAAATTATCTACCACAAAACTGGAGCCTAGACTTTTTCCAAAAACAGGAATTCCAAAAATGTGATAGATGGTTAATTAAAATGGACAATTAGATGAGCTTAAAGTTATGCCTGAAAATCAGTTATTTACCCATGGAATTTCATGCTGACTAATTTGATATATTAAATGACCAGATGCTTTATATTATGTAAATTTGTGAGAAATGCTTTTTCTATAACTTCAGAATATAAATTATAAGAAAAATTGATCCATATACTAATAAAAATAGTTTTTAAAAAAAGATGAGTAAGAAAAATTTGAACATGCTTTCTCTAATGTCATGGATTAAAGAAAGTTTCATATACATATATAATTCATACAACTGAATTTTTTGAATGCCATATATTCATTTTTCTAAGTTAACATTTTTCATATCTACATTGTTAAACTAATGCCTTTAATGCTCACATATCGAAATACCTCCTATTATGTACTAGGTAGGTCCAATTGTAAATTTTAGATTTTAGTTACATCTGACTCTAGTTCATGTTACAGGTGATACTAAGATGTAATGACAAGCTTCTCTTAAGTAGAAGTGGCTCTCTATGACTTCAGTTATAGCAGACAGATTACATTTAGTAAACAATATTCCAGTGAAATAGAAAAAAAAACATTTTTTTTCCATTGGAATCATGTATGATTATTTTTATAACTCAAGAAACATACCTCTAAGTACAATAGCAAGCTTGTAGCCTGTGAATTCCAAAAATTAATTTCAAGGAAAAAATTAATGCATTGAGCACTTTAAAGGTTTATTTAAAGATTTAGAATTAACTTTTTGCAAGTTATATATACCATAAAAGACTAGAGAATAAAAGGTGTAGTTCAAGTTTTCTCATAATTCTTCTGGTATTTAAACACAATTTACATGATATTCACTTTTCTTTTCTCCCACAATGTATATGTTTAAGTAGGTTATGCATTTTCTTAAGCTCCACAGTTATTAGAGTTCCTTCCTCCAGTTTATTCAGGATCAGCAGAGCAAACAGCTGTTTCCGAGTTCAGTGTTTAAACATGAAATATGCTATAAAGCAGCCCAAATTGAACATTTCTCTGTTTCTGGGGAACGTTAAATAAATCAGCCCGAAATAATTAAAACTGGCCAACCATTCAGAATAATCACTTGAGTTTTGAAAGTCTTTGTGACCCGTTATAAAACTGTCCCTGTGACTGTTGCCAAGGAATCAATTGACTCTTCCCCCTGATGCCCGATTCATTCTCCTGGACAGTTAGAAGCCTAAGGAAGCAATTAAACGCTTTATACAGTTACTAGCATACTGTATCCTCTGAGTGCATTTTCATGAAGCTGTTTTAGAATGGGAGTCAGAAACCTGGGTCGCCACTTTTTGACCTTGTGACCTTGAACAAGTCTTAACTTCCTGGTGACTCAATGTCTGTCTCTAAAATGAAAGAGTTGGATCAGGTGATCTCTAAAATCGCTTCCTGCTCAGTGTTTACATTGGACTAAACCATCACCAAAAAGTTGAGAGCACAGTTAGGTATTCATAGATTCTGAGTTCTCATGATTTTAGTAGCTGAACTGTGTTAAGAATAGGGATAATCTGTTCAGAAACAAACCATCAAGATACCTTCACTATAAGCTTTGTTTCATGATTGCTCCCCCAATGTGGTGGTGAGACTGAATTTTGTCCTAAAAATAACAAGATTCTAAGATTTGCTGCACACAAAATCCGTAAGAATCTTATGAATAGGTATTACAGAACAAGACTCAGGTTTGCCCTGAAGTGATTACAGTACACCCAAAGAACAAAGGTTACTAAATTTCTATTCCATATAACTTGCTGCTTTTTTGTAGCAATGGCTGTAGTGTTAAATAGGGAACTTATCTTTAGGTATTTGAATATCCTCCTGAAGTTGTGTATGAAACATCCCCAGGAAGAGCCTAGAGCTGGGTAGATACTTACTCCACAACCATCAGCTACTCCTCACCACAAGCCTCATGCTTACCACTCCAGCCTTAGTTTACTGTTCAAAGTGTGATGCAAAATGGTGATTTCTATGATGAAAGGTGACACTTCACAGGGCTTGAAAGACCTACTAAAATTCAAATTTTCCTCCCTTTCACTTTTTCGGTTACTGTGTTTATGCTAGGGGACAGAAATGTTTATATGCAGTGAGACCATCAAAAGAAACTTTTTCTGATCTTTTTGCCATGCTCATGCAGCTATTTAAAACTGATAAGAAAATGAATGGTTTATCTGAGACAGAGACACCATTCAGAAGTGCTGAGTTAATTTCCTCTGATAATTTTGGAATATAATTCCAGTGAAATTTTTGTAGTTCAAGTGTCCACACCAGTCATTATCGTCATCCTTGTAAGATATAAATTAAAAAAAAAAGTTTGAATGCTAATCACATTATGGCTTTTTCTACATTCCTCACAGCTGAATGACGTTATAATATAGTTCGACTGCACCAAAAAAATAACAAAAAATGCTTTTATACTTAAAATTTAGTATGCTGAAGCTGAATTAGATATTCTAAATTCTGTCCAGTAGTAACAGGAAAAGGTCTATGCACAGTGGCAACGAATTAAACTGTGATTCTCTGAATCCCAACAACTGATTTTTTTTCCAATTTGATTGTATTAAGGGATTCATTATAAATAAGTTTTCCTTAAATAGACCTCTGATGAAATTCCATTGAAGGAATCTATCAGAAAGTAGAATATTAATGATTCACACGTGCAGTGCTCTGACATTAATGATTTATATAGATAGCGCTGTAGTGTACTTTTCACCATCAATACATACCTCAGGAATAAAGTGAAACTGGGTTAAAAGTTTATAGACACTGAATAATTACCTATAAGAAACTATTGTCAAACAACTTTATTAAAACTGTTGGAAAAGTCTTTGCAGTGTCTTCCAAATTCACTGAATTATCTGACTACAAAATATTATCGCACTATTACCAGCCACATCACATTTTTAAAAAATTACCTTTGAATTCTCTGGTTAAATTCATCCAGCTGCCCAGTGTTCATGATTAATCTTACTAGAATAAATATTGTTCAGTGATGATTGACTTCATGATAATAATTGGCTCATCCCTTCAGAACTCCTCTGGAAAAGGAAATGGCAACCCACTCCAGTATTCTTGCCAGGAAAATTCCATGGACAGAAGAGCCGATCAAAGATGTAAAGGCATCTTATTATATGTTTTTAATTTAACTGCAACTAAGTAAAACTCCACAGCTGGCTTTCTCCATGGTGCTTGCAGTGGTTATATCAGGGTCACAGAGAGATGTGGAGTCAGGTAGTAGAAACAGCCCAAGGTTTGGAGCAAAGCTCACTGCAGTTCACAAACCACCTACACCACTGACCAGCTATCTGACCCTGCTCAGGCTTCTCGGGTTTCAGTTTCCCTCATCTTTAAAGTGTAAACAATAACGTCTTCCTAGAAATGTTGCTAATGACGATCAAAAATCATCCTGGCACAGAATAAGTATTCAGTAGCAGTGGTTACTACTTAAGTATTAATTAGAGAAAACCTTAAGAGATCATCTTATGTCTAAGTAAAAATGATGAAGGTTTATGGTCATAGCCCCAAATTACCTAAACTCACAAATTTTGTAAAAGAATTAAAATATATATATATATATAGTTTATTGAAGTATAGTTGATTAAACAACGTTGTATTAATTTCTACTGTACAGCAAAATGATTCAGTTATACATACATTCTTTTCCGTGTCATCGTGAGATGCTGAGTATATTTCCCTCTGCTATACGGTAAAACCTTATTTATCCATCCTATATACAGTAGTTTGCACCCAGCAGTCCCAAACGCCCACTCCATCCCTCCCTGACCCTGACCCTGCCCCTTGGCAAACCCGAGGTCTGATCTCTATAGCTTAAACTCACAAACTTTTCATCAGTCGGAAGAATTAAATAAAATTAAGAGAAGAAATGGTCCGTGATGTTAAATACAACAATGGTATGCAGACGGTAATCTCCATCACTCCTGTAAATACGACACCTAGAAGACCTGTCCATCAGCGTTTTCCTGCCATTGTAGTATTTCCGACTGCTAAACAGTTTTCCTTGTCCTTGTCCTCAGTATGACTTTGTGGAGCTTCTAGATGGCAGCAGGTTGATCGCAAGAGAGCAGCGGAACCTGCTGGAGTCCGAAAGAGCTGGGCGGCAGGCGAGGTCTGTCAGTCTCCACGAGGCCGGCTTTATCCAGTACTTGGATTCCGGAATCTGGCATCTGGCTTTTTATAATGATGGGAAGAACGCAGAGCAGGTGTCCTTCAACACCATTGTGATAGGTAAGGACCATCTTCCAAGTATCACTTCCAGGCGTCCAGCCTCAACGGTGTGTTAAATAGAAACTAAATTACCTTCACCAGTCCTGAGTGAGTCCTGGGATGTTAGAGCCTGAAGTAATTATGAGAAGTTATTTTTTAAATTGTTTGTTTATGAATATATGACATACCATGAAGCACTGAAAGAGTGTTATTCGAAAGTAGCTTGGAGGAGGACAGTGTATCACAGAAACAGTTAAAACACCTGTGTTTGAAATTAGCAGTGTTTCACTTTACTATTCAAATAATCTGGTATTAGGGGCTTCCCAGGTGGCACTGGTGATAACTTGCCTGCCACTGAAGGAGACATCAGAGACGCAGGTGGCTTAGTTGTCAAGAATGTGCCTACCAGTGGAGGAGACACAGGTTCAACCCCTGGGTCAGGAAGATCCCCTGGAGTAGGAAATGGCACCTGGCTCACTCTCCACACTGTTCGCTGAACCCAGGGTAGCTAAGGCACGAGCAGGGAAGCTGCAAGAAAACTCGAGGAGCCGTAGAAACTGCAGACATGTTTATTCTCTCCAGGCTGGCGCAGCAGCAAAGGGGTTTCTCAGGTGGGGCTTGTGCACATTTGCAGAACCAAAGTCGCCCATGGCCAAGCAGGTGCAATGTGATATGCATGCTCAGTGCTCTAAGGGGTTTCAGCTATTACATAACCATACAGCGTCATTCCTTACAGGATGTGGGGCGAGAGGGCCTGAGAGCTCAACTTCCGCCGTCTTGGCAACGTGATGTTTCCCCACAGCACCCCACGCCAGTACTCTTGCCTGGAGAATCCCATGGACAGAGAAGCCTGGCAGTCCATGGGGTCACAAAGAATCAGACATGACTGAAGCGACTTAGCACATACACAGTCTGGTATAAATGAATAGTTTCTGGGGTTATGGAGCCAGCCAACCATACTTCCTTCAAGATGCAGCTAAAATGATCAGAGTGACACAGTTTACCTTGCACAGGAGGCAGGGTGCACCGTAAGGATCACTTCTTTTTCTTTTCTTCAGAGTCTGTGGTGGAATGCCCCAGAAATTGCCATGGAAATGGAGAGTGCGTTTCTGGAACCTGCCATTGTTTTCCAGGATTTCTGGGTCCGGATTGTTCAAGAGGTATGTGACTGAGATTCTTTTCTTAAGCCAAGATAAATCAGCTGTAGAAACATGAGTCATTCAGGAAACTCCCAAGACAGGAAAATAAGTGGTGGAGAAATGGCATACGGCTTGTTCTACGACAGCATGCTGCTGCTTTGAGCGCATCTCGATGGGAAACGCGGCTGGTAACTCCCCTGTCGTGCTTTATTTCACAGCAGCCTGTCCGGTGCTGTGTAGTGGCAACGGCCAGTACTCCAAGGGCCGCTGCCTGTGTTTCAGCGGCTGGAAGGGCACAGAATGCGATGTGCCCACGACGCAGTGCATCGACCCGCAGTGCGGGGGCCGTGGGATTTGCATCATGGGCTCTTGTGCTTGCAACTCCGGATACAAAGGAGAAAACTGCGAAGAAGGTAAACATGTCAATATTTGCCGAAGTCTATTCTTAGATAGTCATAAAGAAAAAACAGGTGATATGTGTAACCTTTAGTTTGGCAATGAATCTTTTTATATGCCTCCTTCCGAAGGTAATTTTGATTTCCATATTCATGGAGGCGTTGCTTCATGAACATTTTACCTAATAAACAGAAAAAATACCAAGGAGTCCCTTTGCTCTTTCTCAATTGTGTGAATAATTTTTTATTTCACTCTGAGAAAATAAGCAAAAACTTGTGTCTTGGAACCAACAGTGGACTGTTTATTTTTTGCCATTTTTCACCTTGATGCAAGCCTCTAAATCTGTTAGCATTTGGTATCTCTAGAAAGATGAATATTGAATATAATAGACTGATGGAAAAAGATATATCATGAGTTTGCTCCATAACTATATATAACGATGATAGTTAAGATACTATACTGTAAAGTGCATTTGAGCTAGTTTTTTCAAAAAGCAGAAAAGCACCATTTCTGTTCTTCAATCAAATTGATTTTATTGATCTGCACACACAAAGTAATGCAATTAAGTCTCTGGAATTAAATTTTCAGGCCATTGACCCTACAAGTGTAAAGTTTTATTGAGTCAAATTGCTAAATTAAATCTCGTCATCTAAAGCACATTAAAGTGAATTAAGAAGGATAGAGGGTATGCAACTCATTTATTTCTCAAACATGTGAGGGTCCCACACAGCTGTCAGTATTCAGTGGTTATGGATTACGCCAGCTATTGAGATTTTGTTATAGTGAAACCAATACTTATTACTCTCTGATTAGGCAGAATGGAAAGCGGTTGTCTCAAAAGCAGAAGTGAGAATTACGAATCCTTGTAAGAGTCTCCATTACCTAAATGGCATGTCTCTTAATGCTTTATTTCATAAATTCTCTGCATTTTCAGAGACAAGTTCTTGCAAATGGTAGGTAAATATCTGAGTAGCCAAAATGTTCAGGTAAATTGGGATTTAATTCTTTGTTCTGTATGCACTGTGTATATCTTCTAGATTTAATGGTAAATTGGTTCTCTTTTCTTTCCACTAGCTGACTGTCTAGACCCTGGATGTTCTAATCATGGTGTGTGTATCCATGGGGAATGTCACTGCAATCCTGGATGGGGTGGTAACAACTGTGAAATACTCAAGACAATGTGTCCAGACCAGTGCTCTGGCCATGGAACATATCTTCAAGAAAGTGGCTCCTGTACTTGTGACCCTAATTGGACTGGCCCAGACTGCTCCAACGGTGAGGTTCATACATTTGAGTGCTTAGTATTGTTTAGCTAAAGTTTACCATGGGCTTCCCAGGTGACGCGGTGTTAGAGAATCCACCTGCCGATACAGGGGACCCAAGAGACAAGAGTTCAATCCCTTAGTTGGGAAGATCCCCTGGAGGAGGAAATGGCAACCCACTCCAATATGTTTGCCTGAAAAAATCCCAGAACAGAGGAGCTTGGTGGGCTGCAGTCCATGGAGTTGCAAAGAGTCAAACATGACTGAGCACACACACACGAAGGTTACCATATTTTATTAGGTTGGCCGAAAAGTTCACTCGGATTTTTCCATAGCGTCTTACAGAAAAACCCAAAGGAACTTTTTGACCAGCCCAATAATTTTTAAAACCCTCTTATTACACTTAATATAGGTTTTATTAAAGTGACCATTTATAGAAAGAAATGTTAAAAGTAGTGAGATTTGTTCTGTTTTTAATATGGAAAGAAACAGGCTTCATCATTTGTCATTAAAATTTCTCCTTTATATTAAAAAAATAATTCTCCTTTAGTATTATTGTAAAGAAAAAAATATTTCAGTTCAATAAAGCTCTCTTTCTTCTTAACTGTGAAGGCCTACATACAACTTGGAGATTAACGCACATTATCTCATAAACAGAGAAACCTCAATTTAAACATCATGTGACAACAGAAGACTCTTAATATGATCACAATAGAGTGTATACACATATAGATATTATGGTGTACATAAGAGTTCAACGCTGAGTTTTTAATTGCCACTGTATGATTATAATAGAAATGGCAAGTAGTAATTTTATTCAGTCAGTCATGTTTTTACGCACCAGCTCTGTGCATGGCTTTGTGACAGGCCCCAAAGGCATAAAAGAATAATCAATCATTCCTGCCCTCTAGAATAGTGGCTTTCAAGGTTTTGACCGTGACCTAAATGACCTGTGGTCTTCAATATATTTTTACATTGTGAGCTCATATACCTTTGTGTGCATTTACTCACATCACTGAAATGAGAGCTTTACCAAGTGATGTATAGTGATACTTTCTCTCAAGTCTGTTCTAGTTTTTTATTGCTGTTTGCAGCCCGTGAATTAATTCTGTGACCATTCGCTAGTCACACAGTGTGGACAGAGGCTGTTCTAATCTGTGTGCTCACTCCCTCAGTCGTGTCTGAGTCTCCACAGTCCCATGGACCGTAGCCCACCAAGCTTCTCCATCCAGGGAATTTTCCAGGCAAGAATACTGGAATGAAGATTATAGTTTCACTGGGGAGACAAGATAAATACACATGAAATATTTAGAAACCAATACACTCTGGTTTAATATTCTATTGAGTGTTCCATGGACTAATGCACTAACTTCAGTCAATATTTAGATCCTGCCTTGATGCATAGTGAAAGTTTACAAGATTTTTAATATTTCTTTCCTTCTTTTCAAGATAGCAGTTAGTGTGGAGGCTGAGGGAATATTTTTTGACTAGAGGAACAGCAGTAGAAAGTAGTTAAGAGCGCGAGCTCTGAACTCACTCTTTCCTGGATTTTTGAGGAACTTGGGTAACGTGTCTGCTGCCCTAGGAGTCAATATTGGCATGAAAGATTCACCTTTCATGTAACAGGTGACCACTCTTCACCTGTTACAAATTGACTCTCAGAAGGCCAAACTGGAGAAAGTCTTATATAGGTTAATTTGTGGTATTGATGGAAAACTTCTGTTGAACCCATAAGTAGATATCATAGTTAAAGGAGCAACTTAGGAGTTTTCTTTCTTGCTCTCTCTCTCTTTTTCCTTCTTTCTTTTCTTTCCCTTTCCCTTCCCCTCTCCTCTCCTTTCTTCAGTCTTTCTTCCTTCCCTCCTTGTCCTCTGCTTCCCTTATCTTGTGGGCCATAAATTGTGAAGGTCAACAGTGTCTACAATAGGCCCATCACTGCCTCATGGACACGCGAGTTGATTCAGGGAGCTTGGTGAACCAGAGACGTTGGTTAGAAGATTCATGAGTGTCAGAACGGGCAAGGTGTATAGGATAAACAAGAGTGAAAAAAACCTAAATTGGGGGCTGAATTGCAGAGGACCTTGAATGTCTCAGTAATGAGTTTTAAAAACTCATCACCAACCAAGGTTTATCAAGCATGGATGCATGGCATTATTTTCAATAACATGTTAGCTCATTTTGTCCTCCACTTTAAAAAAATATAATTACAAGAGCAATATAGGCATTTAGCTCTTTCTTTGGGGTTTTTATTTACATTTTCAGCTTCTATACTAAAAATGTAAAAATCCAATTAAAGTTTATAGATACAGTTACTTGTATGAAGCCACTTGATTCAGGCCTCTCTGCCTCCATTAGTGAAATAGGCATAATAATACTAGTTATAAAATAATACTTGTTTGAAATATTGTCATTCTAATTTGTTTCCCACAGTTTTCCAAGTTGGAAAGGAACAAAACAGTGGCCCTTTTTTTGTTTCATGTCAAGTTATTTAATACGTTACCAGGATTGTTTTATAAAGGATGGTTTGTAATTGATATTAAATAGCTCAAAAAGTAATTTGATCTTCTTCTAAAATGGTAAAAAAATGGTATTGTTGTGAATAGCCAAAAAAAGGATATCAGTATTAGTTAGAAAAGTAAACTGGCTGCCAAAATTACATACCATTATTTTACAGATTTAGACTAATTTGTTTCATTCTGCTGTTACTATTTTGCTAGCTGAAAATCTAATTTTACTTGTATATCTGACTGTTTTGACATAATGAGTGAAGGTCTTCATCCTAGTCATCTTTAAATCCTTAGTGCAAAATACACACTTATTAAATTCTCAATATAGAGAGTTGACTAATAAATACAATATACTTCTTTGGGAGAAAGCAGTTAAGCACAGAACAAAACTTTATTAAACTTTACTATTCAGGATTGGGAACTCATGTACACCCATGGCGGAATCATGTCAGTGTATGGCAAAACCAATACAGTATTGTAAAGTAAAATAAAGTAAAAATAAAAATTTTAAAAATAAATAAATAAAAACTTTACTATTAGCTGCCAAAAGACAGAAAACTTTACTAAGATCTCAAATACACATAGAGCTATCCTGTGAAAACATCTGGATTCATATGTCTCCAATTAGTCTGCATATTGCACAGTTCTCATTGAAAGTTTAGGAAAACACCTTTGTTAGTCTATATTTGTCACTTAAAAGCAGTAGCATTTCACATTTCTAACCTATTGAATTCTAAAGCAGAGCACTATCAGCTGCCTGTATTGTTGCTGTGGAAATGACCTTCAGAGATCTAAATTCAATAGAGTAGGTTTTACACGTGAAGAAACATTTGGTTAAGCTGCTAAAAGAGAAGAAATGAATTATTTCCATCAGAAAGTTTATAGGTTTGAAAGCAACAGAGCTCTCCTCTCTCTTCAGCAGCAGTTTGTCCATTAATTAGCCCTTCAATTCCACTTCAATTAAATTAACTCTAATTAATAAGTTCATTACAAAGATTGACGCACCTTGCTCAAAGCAAGTGTGCTAAACGCTGATAAACACCTTCACCCTAATGAAAAATTGATTAGATTGAATAAAAAAGAGACCTCAGAAAGAAACCTCGCTCTTCTGAAGCTCAGGTGACGTTCTGTTCCTCTGAAGTTAATCAAAACATCTTGGATCCTTTAATCAAAAATTTAATTCAAAGCAGTTGGAAAATGTGGCGTGAAAAACCACATACCACTCTCCTCCAGCTCATAGCCCTGACTGTTGTTTATAAGAAGTGTTCACTACTGTCAGAGCCTGGATCAAGTTTTTAAAAATTCTGCAGCCCTGTGAAGTCCACTGTCTGAGAAATATTATTTGGCCAATGACGGGAACTGTGGGATCATGCATGTGACTACCTAAACAGGGCCTGGCTATTTTTTATTTTAAAATTCAGCTAGTCCATTTCCTGTTAATTAGAAATGATCTAAGATTTTTATTCATTATGTTTATTATTGAAAGAAAACCAAAAGTAAACAATAGTCTTCTAATCTTAAGAAAAAAAATAGTTCATTTTATTTAACTTTATATGTAAAAAGTAAAAAATAAAATACCCTCAGAGTTCTGTCTGTCTCTCTCTCTCTTAACTGGATCTCGTCAAAAAACTTCTAAGAAAACTTTTTTAAGAAAAGACTTATGTCAGATGCCTGAATTCTGTTTTAATGACCTAACTTCTTATTACCATTTATAAAGTCCTTTGGTGACTCCTGCTCTTTTCAGTAATTCTAGTAATTGGAAAACCTTGCTTTTCAAATGTTAGAGTTCATAGTTATATATATTAGTAAGCTGGTTTTCTATTATTGTTTTGCTCAGCAACTTCTGTCAACAGTACAAATATACTGTCCAGGAAAAAAACAACAGCTTACTTTATTTAACCAGTTTGTGTGTCAGACCAAGCTAATATTCATACTATAATAGATTCTTTTTTTTTTTTTTACTTTTTTAAATAATAGATTCTTTCTAATGAAAAGTTTCTAAATATTTTAAAAATGTAAACTATAAGATTAAAAATAACTCCTTTTCAATTTTTGCTACCCAGGTGAAACCCAACTCCTGTTAAATACCTGACATACATACATACAAGACACAGAATATTTCATAAATTTTATATCAGTTTGATGTATATGTACATGTGTTCCTGGCTGCCAAAAACATCCTCTGAGAAACATATAAATGTGTATGCACATACTTTCTTCTCATTATGGATCATATGTTCTGTTTTGTTAGTAGTGTGTGTGTAC
This sequence comes from Aepyceros melampus, assembly GCA_006408695.1. Classification (NCBI taxonomy): domain Eukaryota; kingdom Metazoa; phylum Chordata; class Mammalia; order Artiodactyla; family Bovidae; genus Aepyceros; species Aepyceros melampus. The sequence continues at coordinate 297,023 of SJXQ01008343.1, read as the reverse complement.
ACAAATATATAAATATAGGACATTGTTTATAGCATAATTATCATGTGCATTTTATGCCCGATACAGCAGAATGTAAAATTTTAAAAAGTAAAACTACATTTATCATTCTTAGCCGCTGATACTGAAATTGACTTAGTAGGTAAAATGACTTAGTAGGTAAATACTTTCGTGCTTATGTTCAAGGATTTTGCTTTTCACCATCACAGGTTAGAGTTGAAGAGGAAGCACTGCTTATTAACTCCCCTTCTCACTCCCCTCTACTCCTCTCTTGACCTGCTTCCTCTGTTTTACATCTAGAAATCTGTTCCGTGGACTGTGGCTCACACGGTGTTTGCATGGGGGGGTCCTGTCGCTGTGAGGAAGGCTGGACGGGCCCAGCGTGCAATCAGAGAGCCTGCCACCCACGTTGTGCTGAGCATGGGACCTGCAAGGATGGCAAGTGTGAATGCAGCCAGGGCTGGAACGGAGAGCACTGCACCATCGGTAGGCCTGCCCCCTGCCCTGGCCCCGCCCCCTGCCCAGGTCAGGGCCCCTGTCCTAAGTACCCTACCAGAGCTCACAAGGTGTTGCGTTTCACCTTGGAAAAACTCTTCTAATTATGGATAATTTGTCCTCCTCTTTCTTCCAAAGGAATAACTTCATTTTAAAATAAGGCCCTCATTTTCCAATTTCAATCCAGTTCTTTTTCTAATTTTTAAAAATTCTTATTGGAATATAATTGCCTTGCAATGCTGTGTGTGTTTCTGCTGTACAGAGAAGTGAATTTGTTATAATCTAGTTCTTTTTAAAACTGCTATATCACGTATGAAGTATAAGGATATTTTATTCATTTTTTGGGGGGATGGCCACCAAATTGACTCATAAAGGAGGATTTCATTTCTTATAAACCAACTCTCACTGAATATTCCTTTTGTGTGTTACATATTGCCACCATGGAGCAGCAGTATTTTTAACTTGGAAGAAAGATTCCCAGTATATAGCCTTTTGGACTCCTATAGATTCCAGAATCACACATCTTAGGACTTGTCCATCTATTTGAGTCTCTAAAAAGGAAGTTTGAGTTTTTATAACTTTATTTTGTAGTACTGTGACAAAGTAGGGCAAAATGCACAATTCTGGTTTTTCTTAGATTTATGTGCTTCACACTTCTTAGAATATGATGAAACTCTGGCACATGTGTTGGTTAAATAAGACAATCAAATAGGTGTTTAAGATCAAAATGTTAGTATGTAAGTGCTATTTAGCCTGGATACAAAAGTATCCAGAATACATAAACTGGTTCTGTATTTTCAGGGTGTTCAGTGCCTTTGCCTTTACTATTTTAGTCACTGAAAGTAAAACATTTATTTAAAGAAAATGCAACAGAGTTAAGTAATACATTTCTGCCTCACTTCAGCGAAAGTGTACAATATTAATTATAAATGGCATGATCCTACAAAAATTTTGTAATTTGAGAAATGGTATTTCTCTGAAGATCAGGCCTTTGTGGTAACTCTTTTATCTGTGAACATCCTTACAGGGTCACCTGTTAAAGGTGAGCTACTGCCAACAACTGGGGAACCTGTAGTCTTACTGGGGTAAACTGCCAGCGTGCACGTGCAGGACCCTTGCAGAGAGCTTACCCCTAACATCTTCCCTCATGAGGCTCTGCCCTCCTTTACTCTTTAAGCGAGGCTCCACAGGGAAGGGGCCGCCTGTTGCTCACGCGAGCCCCACTTGTGAGCTACAGCAAGGCAGAAAACAGTTGACAACCACGATTTGCGTCTTTTCTGAGGATGTACAAGAGACAGTGTAGTATCCCTGTGATCGGGCAGCTCCATGCCCCAGTCCCAGAATGGGTGCACCCTAGAAGCAGGGCAGGAAGAGTGTGCTGCTAATCCTACTCATTGTGTTTTTTGACCCCACCACCCCCATCATAAGTGAGTTGAATCTAGCTAGAAGGAAAATGTTATATACTGGACTATCTGTATCCTGGGAAATGCAACCAACACATGTATATATAGCTTGGGCTATGAGGAAGTGTACTGTAGAATTATCCATGGGCAGTTTTAACCTGTCAGCCAACAGCCACCAAACAAATCATTCTCTGGGTATCCTTACTGACCTTGGTAATATTACATGGTTAGTTTCCCACAGAGGACCTGTCTTGAACAACTTTCCCAGTGTCTGGGAAGAAAGGGAACTTTTGTTAGTAGCAGGTCTTTTTGTTATAATTTAACGTGTCTTGCAGTGGTTAACAATTCCACTTTCTATTGTTTCATTTTATTTTGTTGCTTTTATACTCCATATGAGTGACAGTGTAGAAGGAAAGGACCTGCTTCATTTAAAAATAAATCTTTGAAAGGAACCTTTTAAAAGATGCAGAGAACCTTTAAATCATTGTTTTACTCTTTTATACTCTCAGAAGTAGTTATTCCAAATTTTTGCATACAAAGATCCAATTGCTTTTCCCTGTCTACTTCCTACCTTGTGTATATGTCCAAAGTGAAGTCTCAGGGGTCCTTTAAAAGGAGGCCTTTGTGAGCCACTGATTAAACAGCCCAGGAAACTACAGTATGTTTTCTCATTCAGAAGAGTTACTGTTCTGTTCATTTCCTCTCGATTTCAACACTTAGGCGTCTGGCTGAAAGGAGCTTTCATTTTATGAAAGAAGACTCATAAATCAGCGAGATTTTTTTTTCCTTTCTCCGTATTATGTGCCATCTCATTGAATACAAACAGGGAGGTTAATTGAAAGAGAGATGGAGGAGAAATTAAACAGTTAGAAGCAAACAAAAGTTCCCAATAGAAAGCAAAGAATATTCTTCATTAGTCATCTTACTGTCTTCATAAACTGTTCATGCTTCCATGAAACCATAGGCATTTTGAGAGTAAAATAGATTATGAATTTAGAGTATTCACAGAACGCCAACTACCTGAAGGGATTGATGGCATTCTGATATTTTTATTAGTGTGCTCACACTTTGCTCTCGTTATGAATCATGTATTCAGCAAATTCATCCTCAGGTTTGCTGTCCCAAGTCCTTCTCCTTTCTTGGGTTAGACTTTGAATAGTGATGTACCCAGATTAAAAAAATGAAACAGAGAAATCTACTTTTAGAAATACTATGATTAAAATGAATATATCTCCCTTCCTCCCCTCAAAACCATTTAAGATTGTTGGACCCTTTCATAAACTAAGAGTTATATGACTGAATCACATCAAGGAAGCACCAGCAATGGTTACTGGCATGGTTTACTACTAATAGCACTGGTAGAGATGCTCAGCTACCATACTGTTTTCCTTTGTAAGCAAACGCTCCATAATTGGTTAAAAGATTATCATACTCATGTTTCTATCTTTGTTTTTCATAAGATTGGAAAAATAACTATTTAGAGGATACAGTAATTAATCTAAAAATATTAAATATAACTACGTGGTCTGTAAGTAATAGTTGACAGAATTAGAATATTATTATAACTATTTCTATATGAAAAAACTTAAACAGTTGTGTAGTGTGAGAATTGAGATGGATCAAAGTCAGATCTGTGAACTGGAAGATACTTGGCCTAACTCAGTAGGCTCACTATTTGTAACGTATTTAATTGGCACCAGAATCTGTGACCATGCAGAGGCAACTCAGTTGGCTCTCTCTTTTCTTCTTGCTTAGGAAAGAGAGGCTAGTTACCCGATTGGCCTATGGTTGGAGTGAAAGGGATGTAGAAACAGCACAAATACCACCACAGCCTCCACTGAACAGATGTTTGGAGGCAAAATCCATAAAAGTGTCACACTAGCTAACTATCTTGGTCAATGATAAATCCTAAGTACTGAATTTTAAGTATTATTAACCTGTACTTTCCCCCAAGAAATATTCTTTTCAGCAATGGCTGGAAGAAATTTGCCCCTAGAGCCATCCATTTATATCTGAGAGCACTGGAGGCGGTAGTGAGGCTGTGACCTGAAGAGTGGGGAGGAGGGAGATTGAATGACGCAACTGATCCAGGGGACGGTTGTTACGAAGGTGAGGAAGGCTCAGATCTCTGTGTGGCAAATCCCCTGCTGGATGCTGATTTCCTCACAGACACAAATGGAGAAAATGGGCTTAAATTGCTAAAAAGTGATAACACTTAATGAAGGTTGGAAACTTATTTAAATCCTGGAACAAGATTCCAAGCAAATTTCTGAATCTCCATTCCAATAAGCATTAACAATATCATAATTATTTAGGTGTGAAACTTTGGACATTTTGGTTTTCATCTGTTTGTTAGATAGAGGAGTGTTTTAGGAGAGAAGTGTTTTTTAATTTCTTTGTAGTCTCTTGAACAGTATCCCACTGGGGGCTCTTGATATTTGAGAATATCTGCTTAATTTGAAAAATTGCTAGTTTTAAGCATGGGGTTCCCTTTTTATTCTCAATTTCATTTAACTTCCATTTTCATTTTTCTTGTGGCATTTGTGTGCCTCAGTTACATTTCATTTGTTAATTTATGCATTTTTATCCATTAAGCAATTGTTGATCAGCTCATCTGTGATAATTGAATACTATTTCTTAATGAAAGTCAGTGTAATATAATAAGAAAAGGCATGGGCTTTGAAATTTTAAAAAAGATGTTTCCCAACCAATCCTGTGATTTATTCACTGATTTAACTGTTCTTAGCCTCCATTGGTTTTTGGTTTTGTTTTTGTTTTTTTTTTTTTTGCAAATGTGAAGTGGTTATAATGGTACTATTATATGAGATTTTGAAGCAGCATGTCTGATGTTTAAGAGCTTTTGGAATTTGAATCTTTGCTACATCGTTTGCTTGCTCTGTGACTTTGGGCAAATCATTTAACTTCCCTGAGTATGTTTTCACCATAAATTTTATTTATCTCATAGGGTTGTTGGATCCTATGAAATACCAGAATGTAAATCACTTATTAAAGTGCCTAGCAATGTTTACCAAATTAGAGTTTTTTATTTCATTGTTAGTATAAATGAGTCAAAGTATAACGCAGACAACATTTTGAGTGCTAAAATTGCTTTAAAAAGATAAATGGCTATCCAGCATATTTACTCTGCTGCTGTTGCTGCTGCTGCTGCTAAGTCACTTCAGTCGTGTCCGACTCTGTGCGACCCCAGAGACGGCAGCCCACCAGGCTCCCCGTCCCTGGGACTCTCCAGGCAAGGACACTGGAGTGGGTTGCCATTTTCTTCTCCAGTGCATGAAAGTGAAAAGTGAAGGTAAACTTGCTAGTCTTGTCCAACTCTTAGCGACCCCATGGACTGCAGCCTACTAGGCTCCTCCATCCATGGGGTTTTCCAGGCAAGAGTGCTGGAGTGGGGTGCCACTGCCTTCTCCAGTGAGTTAATATAATTTCCATTTCATTGTTATAAAGAGTGACCTAGTCTCAAACTGGATATGGCTTAAGAAGAAGTTAATATGTTTGAGATGGGAGTTAAGGAGGTGTTGCTTTTTAAAATCACAGTGATGAAAGACAGAGTCTAATGTGATATTTTTCTTCTAGTTATGTCTCAAACACAGAGCTGTTTATTGAGCTACATTGATTTTCATGTACTTTCAGGCAATTCAAATGGAAATTTGGCCTAGGGGAAATCCTAATTCCTTTAAGCTACAAAAGACTGGCTATTTGTTTTTATTCTAATTCTTTAGCACATTGGGAAACAAGATCGTTAATGATCACAAAGACATACTTTGTTTGTTCAGACAAAACTTAGTCTAGAGTACTCAGCACACCTCTAATAAATACCACAGTGCTCTGGGCTTATGGGTGCTGGAGACTGGAAATTGAAAATGAAATATACACAGCTGGGGAGTTAGCTATTAAACAGTATGGGGGTAAAAGAAAGAGCGGAACTGTACCATGTATGGGCATGGCTTAGGCTTGGTATTCTAATTCTCACCTCAGGATAATGGTGAAAGAATAGTGTTTTAGTTGTTAAATTAAAACATTTAGGTGACAAATTTGAAAACAAAATGACCTCGCTGATGATACTTCACTGAGATGACAAAATCAATATTCTCTGTGGCTTTTGTGAACTCTCCCTAATTAAGAATCACATTCATAATGAGTATGAAATATGGAAATTCTAAAACTGTCTTTTTGTATTTTAAACTCTATGGCTTCTCCCTTAACAAGTGGCTGTAAAGATCACATCACACCAGCAAACGATTGCTCTGAGACCAGGCTTCACGTCCATCAGCATCATGTTAAGAAAGGGGTCTCTGATGGGGCCACTGGCACACTTGCTGTGAAGCTCAAGCATCAGGGCCCCTCACCTGCATGGGCCCCTTCTAGGATCTTACAAGGGGACCGTGGGTTTATATAGTCACATGTTGCAGATCAGTTAGGACTTTGGTCTCTTTCCACTCCCAACTTCTTTATCACACTTTTCCATTGCATTGGAGTGGCTGTGGGCACTTTTAGGATTCAGCTAAGGAGATTTGGAGCCTAGTTTCCATTTAATTGGATATTCTTCTGAGACATGAAGTCATCGCCATCTGTGATTCTTAGTGCTAGCCATTGGGAATATTCCTCCCACCCACTGACTCACCTAGGGACATCAGAGTCACAGAGTCAGAGGTTAAAGGAAGAAACAAATTTGTCCTTGGAGCCCCAAACTACAGCCCCCAAAACAGGTTGTTGTCGTTTAGTCGCTTAATGGTGTCTGACTCTTTGCAACCCCATGAAATGTAGTCCGCCAGGCTCCTCTGTCCATGCAATTTCCCAGACAAGAGTACTGGGGTGGGTAGCCATTTCCTTCTGCAGGGGATCTTCCTGACCCAAGGATTGAGGCCTAGTCTCCTACACTGGAAGGAGGATTCCTTACCACTGAGCCACCTGGCAAGCCCAGGAAAATAAGTAGTGGAGCAGAAATAACGTTTGAAATGTACGGAAACCAAAGCTCATCTATAAAAAACCCTTCCTGTCATCGGATATGTTACAAAAAGCCCAATCGAAACAGAAGTTTTCTGTTGTCAGCAGCATGTTTGATGGTGGAACTTACACAGCATAACCTTGCCCTAATTTTCACTTTCAATGATTGGTTTTTGTTTTTGTTTTTTGTTTTGTTTTGTTTTGTTTTGGCTGGGCAGCATTCCGGATCTTAGTTCCCACCCTGTGCCTCCTGCAGTGGAAGCATGGTATTCCAACCACTGGACTGCCGAGCGAGTCCCTGATGATGATTTCTTTTTTGAGGAATTGATCAGGATGCTTGTATTTTTAAAGCATGAACCTATAGCATGCTGGTTCCAAGAACGACCTCTCCCCTGCAGTTTGCAGCGCCCTGATGGGATCTCTCGTGTAGGGTGGAGGTGGACCATCAGGATGTACCGGGTGTGGAGTTGAAGGGAGGAAATTCCCCTTGGTTGGTAGTAAAAATCCAGACAGGCTAAAAAGTGTCCCATGAAATGTGCAGAAAAGGTGACCTTAAGTTTCTTCCTGCCCTGCAGTCTCAGTGACTCTTAAGTAATTTCATGTGACCGAGAGCCTGGCAATTCCTAAGAGAACCCTGGAAAGCCTCCTTCACAACTCATTGAGAATCACCCATGTCCTGAAAACCAGGCTGGTTTTTTAGATGTCTGTTTCTTCCTTTGAGATAACAGTCGCATCCACTGGGGGCCTCTCGCTATTATTTTCTTTCTCTGAGTCTGATTTATTCAGTTAACAGTTTTATATATAGTGCTTGATCCTCTGTAATCCCCTCAGAATTGGTTTGTTTTTTTTTAATGAGGTCGCTTAATCTCCTCTCTTTTGAAAAATGCAAAAACTAGTTTCTCGGACCTTTCTGAATAATAGAGGCCCCATTTTGCTAAGTTGTCAACCCTCTGTCTACATGGTTTCAGTATTCACATCACAGAGATCGTGTTTGTCTCACTAGTCAGTGTCAGCGTATTCCATTTATTTTCATTTTTTCTGAAGAAATGCTTGGATAATCAGAGACGTTGTTGAAGATAATGGTTACTCGCTATCCATTTTGAAGTTTTAATTCAACTCTCCTTTAAGTGCTTTTTCTCTTCACTGTGTAAGTTGTTTTTTCTATCAGTCTGTTTTTATTTATCTGTACCAATTTCAGCCTCAAAGGATGTGAATGAAGCCAGGGTTCCATTTAATTGAAGCCAGCATTGCCAGCGATGGCAGGTCTGCACTTAAAGCTAAACTAGTCATCTCACTCACTGTTCAGTAACCTTTGCGGAAGAGAGGAATTAACCAGCAAAAAAAAGTTCACCGTCTTAAATTTGAAACTTCAGTTAAGTCTGTGCTTCCATCGTGTGTGCATGCATGCTCAGTCACGTCAGTCGTGTCCAGCTCTTTGCAACCCAATGGACTGTAGCCCAGCAGGCTCCTCTGTCCATGGTATTCTCCAGGCAGGAATACTGGAGAAGATTGCCAGGCCCTCCTCCAGGGATCTTCCCGACCCATGGGTTGAACCCACATCTCCTTCCCTGCAGACAGATTCTTTACCCACTGAACCACCTGGGAAGCCCTGTGCTTCCATCACACATTAGGCATAAGGTGGTATGTCTAGATTTTTTAATCACTCTGAATCTCTAATAACTTTGACGATCTCTATCTTCTAAAGCTTCAGAGTGGTTTTTAGTGTTGACTCTTCTTTCTGGGAACTGCCTTGCAACCTTAACTTTGAACATCCTTAACATGTTAACCTCAACTCCTTAATTTGCTAACTCCCTTAACTTGTCAACGTGCCTGCACATTACACCCTCAAATCAGACAAATGCTGGGGAAAGCCTGGATTAGAATCTTTACATAACTTTGCTCTTGATTTGCTGGGTGACCATCAGTAAAATCCACAGTCCCCAGAGCCATCATGATAAATGTTCATTCATTGTTGTGACGATTTATTTCCCCCAGCATCAGTTTATTTACCCCTAAAATTAGGAGTAAATGTACCTAACCACCCTTTGCTATGTTGTTCAGTTACTCAGTCGTGTGAGAGTATTTGTGGTCCCATGGACTGCAGCATGCCAGGCTTGCCTGTCCTTCACTATCTCCCAGAGTTTACTCAAACTCATGTCCATTGAGTCAGTGATGCCATCAACCATCTCAGCCTCTGTCGTCGCCTTCTGCTCCTGTCTTCAATCTTTCCCAGCATCAGGGTCTTTTCCAGTGAGTCAGCCCTTCACATCAGTGGCTAAAGTAGTACACTTTCAGCCTCAGCGTCAGTCCGCCAGTGACTACTCAGGACTGATTTCCTTTAGGATTGACTAGTTTGATCTCCTTGCAGTCCAAGGGACTCTGAAGAGTCTTCTCCAAAACCACAGTTTGAAAGCATCAATTCTTCAGCACTCAGCTTTCTTTATGGTCCAGCTCTCACATCTGTGCATGACTACCGGAAAAAACAGTTTGACTAGACGAACCTTTGTCAGCAAAGTAGTATCTTTGCTTTTTAATACACTGTCTAGACTCATCAAAACTTTTCTTCCAAAGAGCAAGCATCTTTGAATTTCATGGCTGCAGCCACCATCCGCAGTGATTTTGGAACCCAAGAAAATAAAGTCTGTCACTGTTTCCATTTTTTCCTCATCTATTTGCCATGAAATGATGGGACCAATGCCATGATCTGAGTTTTTTGAATGTTGAGCTTTAAGCCAGCTTTTTCACTCTCCTCTTTCACTTTCATCAAGAAGCTCTTTAGTCCCCCATCACTTTCTGCCGTTACGGTGGTGTCATCCGCATTTCTGAGGTTATTGATATTTCTCCCAACAATTTTAATTCCAGCTTGAGCTTCATCCAGCCCTGCATTTCTTATGATGTACTCTGCATATAAGTTAAATAAGCAGGGTGACAATATATAGCTTTGTTGTACTCCTTTTCCAATTTGGAATCAGTCCACTGTTCCATGTCTGGTTCTAACTGTTACTTCTTGACCTGCATACAGGTTTCTCAGGAGGTGGGTAAGGTGGTCTGGTATTCCCATCTCTTGAAGACTTTTCCACAGTTTGTTATGGTAACACACTCAAAGGCTTTAACATAGTCAGTGAAACAGAAGTAGATGTTTTTCTGGAATTCTTTGCTTTTTCTGTGATCCAACAGATGTTGGCAATTTGATCTCTGGTTCTCTGCCTTTTCTAAATCCAGCTTGTACATCCGAAAGTTGTACATACAGAAGTTTATGTACTGTTGAAGCCTAGATTGAAGGATTTTGAGCATTATCTTGCTAGCGTGTGAAATGAGTACCGCTGTCCAGTAGTTTGAGCATTCTTTGACATTGCCCTTCTTTGGGATTGGAATAAAAACTGACCTTTTCCAGTCCTGTGACCACTGCTGAGTTTTCCAAATTTGCTGGCATATTGATTGTAGCACTCTAACAGCATCATCTTTTAGGATTCGAAATAGCACATCTGGAATTCCATCACCTCCACTAACTTTGTTCATAGTCATGCTTCCTGAGGCCCACTTACTCTGCTATGAACCTCAGATGTCTGAGTTCCTCTGTTCTCTGTGTGGGGCTTCCCAGGTAGCTCAGCTGTAAATGCGGGAGATGCGGGTTCGATCCCTGGTTCGAGAAGATCCCCTGGAGAAGGAAATGGCAACCCACTGCAGTATTCTTCCTGGAGAATCCCATGGACAGAGGAGCCTGGCGGGCTGCAGTCCATGAGGTCACAGAGAGTCGGACTCGACTGAGCGACGGAGCAGGCGCTCCTCTGTTGGGTCCTTCTTGCTGTGTTTACCCTCAACAGCCAGAAGCTGAGACTCTGCTCACACGGCAGCAGTGCTGCTCAGGTGTAAATCCCAGTGACAGCAGCATCGTTTGGGGAAATGTCGCGTGTGTTTCTATACTTGAGAAAAGGGGCGATTTTAGGACTTCTCAAAGTCAGCTCTGAATGTAGATAATTGCAGTTAAGTGTGTCTGGATTTAACATAGATCTTTCCATTTAGATGATTTACCCGTAGCCTATAAGGATGAGAGTTTTGAGTTCTTTAGAAGAAATATGCTTGACACTCTTTAGAGTCGACTGTATGATAAAGAATTCTGTCCTGTGGTGGTTATTTGTACACAAATTTTCCTCCAGTCTGTTTCCTGTGGTGTAGCTTGAGTCCCAAGAGCTGCTATAAATTAACCTTACTCCTACTCAACTACTGTGAGGCCCTCTGGCTTTAGAGGTACTGTGTGTTCAGGAAAAAAAAATGGAGGGTGAAATCCATTGTTCTTTTTCTCTAATAAGAGCAGTAGAAGAAAATAGTGATTATTTGTACTGTATTATGATCATTTAAGTGTCGTTGAAATATACCTGACAGACCTTGAAATATACCTTGACAAACCAGTTCCCGCCTTTCTTACCGTTTGTATTTATTCCCACTATGAACCTAGAGTTTTTCCAGCTAGTTTTTTTAAGTCTCTCAAAATAAGTTATTGTGTAAGTGCTCTGTGTCTTACGGAAACAATTTATAAATTATAATTTTTAATCACAAAGAAGATGTTTAATCTGTTCATTTGAATTAAAATGTTGTATGCTATAGTTTTAAAAGTTTATGAAGAGAGAGGATATCAGGATAAAAACCACTTAAGTAGCACATCAAATGTATATCATAATGTTTTATTATGCCATTGTGTTCCTTCACTAATATACTAAAGCGTCTTTTTTAGTTTGGAACACTATGCCAATTTGCATCTCTTAAAAATCATCTAATACCTTAATTTCCACCACATCTAGTGTAGAGGAAGTTTGAAAGCACCATTGACTGGATATACCCTTTAACCAGAAATAAAGATGAAAGATGCTCCTTTAAATTCTTCATCAGAAGCTTTTATTGAGAAGTTTAGTTCCAAGGCATTTGGGAGTGAAACCAAGTACAAAATAATATATTATCAGTTGATATTTTCATAGTATTAGTGAGGAAGAGAAAGATTACAATAGAGCCAGATTATGAATATGTCACTGTCTTCAGTAAACTGAAGACAGATAATCATAGACTACCAGTCACCTAATGAAGTGTTCGTGTAAATTTTAAGTAATTCTCGTTATCTACAAAGATCCTATTGCCTTAATGGAATAAACAAAAAAATCAGAACTTTGCATTTAGGGTCATGTAAGGGTGGAAACATGAAGCCCACAGTTTTAAGGGACATGATCATTTCTTCCTGCAATGATACCTCAGTTCTTTTGAATGGTGGAATTTCTCTCTGTCATTTCTTAAATGTGACAAATTGAAAATAGCCTCTTTTCATCTTGAAACCATTCCTTTTCCACCTACCTGATTTTCAAATACAAGTTCAGTTACGGTGTTAGTCAGTGCAAAAGCCACGGCCTTTCTCCCTTTTCATATTTAACATATTATTTTCACAGATTACCGTGTGACTCAAGCCAATTTTTTTCTATTGCTCTTCTTCATGATGGGTTCATTGACCCTCTCTTCTTTGAGTACTCTTTAGTGGTGCTGGAAAACAGCTGCCTGAAATATGGCTATTATTTCTGGGGTTTAACAGACATGTGCCTTGGATAAATTAAGGAGCAGTTCAGAGGAGGTCCATAAATATGAATACTTTGCCAGCTGCTTTTCCATTAAACGCTGTTGGTTGAATGAAATTAGTAAATAATTATGTTGGTGGGGAATCTGTTATATCCAAATGGAATATAATGTCTTCCTTTAACAACAGAGCTTAATTTTTTTCCTATACACCAAATTAGTTTTTAGGGTAATCTCCATTGCAAATGGGCCGATTTGCATTAAAACTATGCCTCCTTGTTCTGATTTGTCAACACCTCTTTTTTTAAAAAGTCTGTAACATTAAGCATGGGTGGGTAAGACCATCTGCTTCTGGAGCTTGCCTGTAGCTCCATGACTTAACACATGAGACAGGTTACAGCTGTTTAATTGTTATGAAGCTGAATGATTATCGTTCTATCCAAAATTAATATTTATATATGTATGCACAGAAAGCATGCGGTTAAACATAAGTGATCTAATTGTGAATTAATGGCGTTAGGTATTCATTAATTGGTCCCCACATGAACAATGAAGTGTAAAATAATGCTTTTCACATACACTTCCACTCTTGGCTTTTAAGATGAGTCCCCAGTAGTGATTATTATGCATGCGAGAAACCCACTCCAAATACATTGGCATATGCAGGGGGAAAAACTCACCATACATAAGAAAAAAAAAACCATCATAAAAAGCAAGAGAAAACTCTCCATGTGGTTACTGCACATACCCTAACTCTTTCCTGCCGCCAAAAGCTTTATTCTCTGATCTGTGACCAGTGTAGGTTCAAGCTGCATAGTAGAAGTCTAGGTGGGCCATTCCAGTTGGGTGTACCAGCACAGCACCCATGATGACACCCGCAAGCTTACTGGGATCGCTTTTCTCAGCCAAGTGACAGTGAATTTCCTCCTGTTTGTAGGAATGGTGATACACAAACTCAGATCATCCTGTTTCAAAAGTTAGCAATGTATATTGTGTCAGGCCTGCTCAGTACATCCCATAATGAAGAACAGAATGAAAAATTTTCAGCAAAATTGTAGTCTGGGGATTGTGACATGCATGTAAAATAGAATATCTAGATGTCTTACTTCCCAAGTAGTTACTGTAAAAGTGACTTGCATTTCCGAGTTTATGAGCAGATTATCTGAAGATTTATAGCCCTGTAGAAAATATTAATGTACATTGTTCAAGTCACTAATGAGGGAACACAAAATATATAAGGACACGTGGTGATGTGCTCTTTCTTCCAAAAAGCTGATTTGGAATTTGATTAGGAACTGTGCATCTGTACCATCTGAGGGTTATGTGAGACAGTAGGAAAACTTGTTACTGTAAAAGGGTTGTCTGCAGTTTGGGATCTAGCCTGTTTATACGGAGGATGGTCCCATTAAAGGGAGTATATCGTGAGGAGGTGGAACATGTGGCAGCCAATCCGATCCTGACGTTACTGGGGCAGAGTGGACTTCCTGGTTTATGAAAACAGATCGTTGGCAGTCCTGAGGTGCTTTGCTTAAAGTCGAGTTCCTTTCTTTCTGGTGTCTCTTAAAAGATACCAGTCACTTCGTAATTTTGTCCTTTTTATATTCTTTATTTAAAAGATTGACTAATAGTACCTGTTATGTATCAAGTGTTTACTGTGTGCTACTGCTACTGCTAAGTCACTTCAGTCGTGTCCGACTCTGTGCGACCCCATAGACAGAAGCCCACCAGGCTCCCCCTCGCTGGGATTCTCCAGACAAGAACACTGGAATGGTTTGCCATTTCCTTCTCCGATGCATGAAAGTGAAAAGTGAAAGTGAAGCCACTGTGTGCTAAGGCACAATGTAAAGTTCTCAGTGTGCATTATCTTATCTTATTAAGGAGAAGCTATTAAAATCTCCACTGACAGAACCCAAGCTCAGAGAGGTTCTAAAACTTTTCTGTGGATGCGCAGCTAGTAAGTAATAGAACCAGAACCCAAATCCACACGAACCATTCCCAAGCCCATCCTCTTAAGCACTAGACTATGCTATCTCCTAAATTACTGTTTGTTTTACCTTGTATGTATATAGCGGAATAGGTGAAAGTGAACTTTGTTCTGTGGTAAAGATACATTATTATCTATGTACCTGTCACATAAGATTGAGTTGTCATAGAAACAGATGCAGTGATAACAATGTCAGTAATGTGTTAATAATAAAATGTCACTTTCTATTCAGAAAATTATAACTGGTAATAGGATCCCTAGCTTGCCAAAATAAAAATAACAATCCCAGCAACAAAAAAACAGTTTAGGTAAAATCAATTTATACTGTAGAGGCTTTAAGAAAGTTGTAAACTATTTACTGAAAACACAACACTCTTCCTTTTTTTTTAAGGTTTTAGTATTTTTAAGTCTTTATTGAATTTGTTACAGTATTGCATCTGTTTTATGTTTTGGAGTAGCTCCCTGATGGGGGATCGAGGCCCCTTCATTGGAAGGCAGTCTCAACCAGTGGACCACCAGGGAACTCCCTCTACACATTTCCTTTTAAAAGTTAAATTTATTTCCTATTTTTCAGTAGACTGAATACTGTGTATAGACTTTGACCACTGAAAAACACTCATATAGAGTGAATAGATGACTTGTGTAACCAGTATCAGCTCATGAGAAAGGTCTCAGAAAAGTTTAATATCCAAAGTACAAGTGGTAAAATCTGTGCACACGCTCTCACAACTACAGATAAAGAAAAAATACCCTCTCTGTAAATCACAGTTGAAAGAGTCATTTATCCAAAATTTTCTCCAAATAAGTTTGTTTATCTTCAGCAAATTAAACAGATTATCCAACTTTGTTTTTTCCTGATACGGTTTTAAAAATTGACAAGTTATTTTGACAAGAGAAAGACCTAGTTATTTTACATACTTAATTAACTAGGTCTTTCTCTTGTCAATTTTTAAAACTATATCAGGAAAAAACAGTTGGATAATCTGTTTAATTTGATAAAGATAAACATGGCACCCCACTCCAGTACTCTTGCCTGGAAAATCCCATGGACGGAGGAGCCTGGTAGGTGCAATCCATGGGGTCGCTATGAGTCGGACACGACTGAGCGACTTCACTTTCACTTTACACTTTATTCTATAAATTTTCTTAAATATTAAATCTTATAAGTAGGCAAAAGTAATAATGGTAGATAAGAAATTAAAACTCATTGATATTGACCAAATCAGTAGATGATTTCCGTGATTTTCCTGCCACAAGAATTGGAACTACCAGGAAGACATCACTTTGGTAATTACAGTAAGAGCTTCCCTGGTGGCTGAGATGGTAAAGAATCTACCTGCAATGCAGGAGACCCAAGTTTGATCCCTAGGTTGGTAAGATCCTCCGGAGAAGGGAATGGCAACCCACTCCAGCATTCTTGCCTGGAGAATCCCATGGACAGAGGAGCCTGGTGAGCTACAGTCCATGGGGTCGCAAAGAGGCACAGAGTGACTAACACTTGGTAATTGCAATAACCAAGTTAATTGTGTCAGGATGTTAGTGATCCAAATATTTATTTAGTGTACAATTCATTTGTATTCTAATTTTCATATATAAGAACTTTTCTGAATAGCTTAGTTTCCAAATCAAGGTACTGAAATATACCTGATTTTTTTAAATCTAGGAAATCATACGGAAATGTGGGTCTGCTTATGTCATTCACTGAACTCAAACAAGGAGTAAAAATCTGAAGGAGACATGTGTTGCTCCATGTTTATGTATGTGGTCCAGTAGATGAAATCATGCCATGTGTAAAGCTGCACCAGAAATCCCGTATCACACGCCAAACAACACTCATCTCCTTTGTAGTCTGTGTGCATGCCAGCATCAGTGGTGCTCTGTGTATTCTGCCTGCTTCTTTGTGGCTTCTGTTATGTAGATGTACTCTATGGTAAGACATGAAATTCTAAACTGAACGAAGATACCAAATATTATTCTCCCAATTGTCTGTACAAAATTCTGCAGCTTGTCTTGGCACTTTTTCAGCAGTGCTGACTTGAAAATTTTGGTTTATCTCAAAGCACCTTTTCCATAGAATCTAGATTTTTTTTTCCCCTGGGCAGACTTAAATCAGGAAAAATATTATTTCACTTTCTTGGAATGTCTTGGCATAAATAGTGTTCATAACTGAAGAATGGTATTTTGCTTAGGTAGGTGCATGCAAGAAGCAATGTATTGTACAGGTAATTGTTTCACCAAGTTTCCAATCTATAAAAAGAATGAAACATGCAAACTTTCAAAGACAATTTATTTAAAGCAGGTTTTCAGAAATATGCTGGCAAATTTAGAGGAGCAAAAGCTCTTTCAGGAACACGTGCACATGTGTGTGTGCTCACATGTATGTGCTCACACACACACAAACTGTTTTTCTCTACTGGCACAACCTAGTTGTTAAAACTAGCTTGCTAGTTGTTAAAATTCAAATTATTTGATGCTCCTAAATAGAATAAAGTATTTGCAATGTTTTATCTCAGTCTTAGAATGAGAATTCAATGGTGAGGGAACACATGTTTCTAAGGAGCCTGAGTAAATTGTTTTGCAGTGTTTGAAATTATGTCAGTGTTGTAATTCTTTATGACAGGGTAATCAGTAATAAAACAGTGCAATAGGTACCAATTAAGGAACATCAAATCAATGGGTATGCAGGTTGCACACTGATTTAAACAGTTGCTGATTGGAATAAATGGATTTAATATGTACTTATTTGCAAACTATAGCTTTTCTGGCATCCTACAGAAACCGGTATATGAGTAATCTAAAAGAATGATACCTACGTACACTTTTAATGACATACTAATGTGAAGTATTTTTTAAGACTGTATTTTTTATGTATTACAAAACACACAGTGCTAAATAAACATCTGTCCTTGACTCCGAGGCCTTTGCAGTATTCTCCGTAGTAAAGGATATGTCTGTATTTTATTATGGATTCATCGATTGAATTACCCTCTTTCAGAGATGGGCCCCTAAGATTTTAGTGTTGTAATTAAGCTGAGAAATACTTCCAGCATTCTAGACTCTGTGTTCTTTCCCTATACCTGAGCTATCCCCAGGAGTGAATTCAATAGCCCAGTGAAAATACGGTCCTCTTTAATATGCTCCAACTGGGCACATTGTTGACAGCAGAAACAGTGAATAGATCATAACTACACATATCAGCAACAAATACAAATATACACAAACTCTTTGTATTTTCCCCTTGTGAACTGCCTAATAGAGATATATCAGCATCTTGGTTTGCCTTTGTTTCTTCTCTGTGTTTTGAAGAATCAGTTTAATGGTGAGGGGAAAACAAAGTCGGAATCAATCTTATTCCAGGAAGACCTCCAGATATCCCAGTTCCCCCACAAACAAGCATGCACACTCCTCTGACGTCTTTTTTAAAGGAGTGGTCTTCTTTTCAGCTATCACTCAGCTGATTTTTTTTATATAGCAGGCATCCACGGAACTGCTTCTGTTCTTTAATTTTTCAAACTAATTTGTTTTCATTCTCCCTGGTTTATCCCTCAGTTTTAATAACCTGCCAATTGGTTGCCCAAACTTGGGATTTTTAGAACAGGTTATAACAGTTCTCATTATAAAGGTTGCTTAACTACATAAAGTACCCTCAACGTATGAGATTATGTTCACAAATGAACATTTCAAGTTGTTTGGACTTTAATCTAACTTCCCCATTTCTCCTTTTGATTGTTGATGTTGAATTGAGGATTTCTACATTTTTTTTCGTCTTATTTGTTCATTCAAGTGAGTTCATTGATAATCCAAAAACAGGTGTGCTTATGGTCTGCCTTACCCAGGTACCAGTTCTCCATATGCCGAGTTGTACATAGAGCTTCTTCGTTAAGTGTTATGGACTTTGAAATTTTGGCCACTTGCTAGCATTTTGACCTGGAGGAAGTTATTTAATTTCCCGTGTCTCAGTTTCCTCGTTTGAGAAATAGGGAAGATAATAAAAAGGTGGTGAAAATTAAATGAGCCAATTCATGTTAAATGCTTAGCATAGTTTTCAGCACACAGTGACAGTCAGTCGAGGCTAGTGATTGTTAATCGCGCTGTACTCAATTAGGATGGGTGGATTGGGCAAGGGGAGAGGAACAGATGGATGGAGAAGAGGGGAAGGATGTAAAATGAGGTAGTGCTCACATGTGCTTCTTTCACAAAAGGTAGTCTTTGTATTATTCAGAGAATTTCTGCAAAAGCTGCAGGCACATGTAGGACAGAGTAGGAATACCATACACATTTAATCATTTTACTCAGCAGATATTAAGAATCCCTTATGAGCAATGGGAGTACAGTGATTTAGCATGGCTATAGAGTTTGCATTTCTATTGGGAAAGGTTTACAGATTAAGTCACATGTGTCTATGCATCGTTAAAGCCTTGTGATTTCCTCAACTGTCTTAACTGACATGAACTGATCTCTGGATATTTCCTCTCCTCCTTTTACATTTAGCCTGCTGTTTGTACTCCTAGACTTCATCCATGAGACATATTCGGGGGGAAATGAGAACAATCAGTTAGCTAGAGAAAATGGAGGGAGGAGGGCTGCCCATGATTTTGGTTTTTCTATATTTTTGCAAGAGGCCACACCATGCAGCATGTAAGATCTTAGTTCCCCAACCAAGGATCGAACCCACACTCCCTCATTGGAAGCACAGAGTCTTAACCACTGGACTACCAGGGAAGTCCGCATAATTTTGACAGATAAGCAAATGGGGCAGCAACATGTAGGTAGAATTTCTTAAAAGGTGCTGTTCTTCCTTACTCTCCATGTTGGGAATGCAAAATGGTACAAGACTGTGAGCAGGCTTCTTCCCAGGGCTCGTGGAATCCATGTCCTTTGCTAAGTGGTACAGACAAGAGCAAATGGTTCTGCTTTCAACCCCACCCCGCCTCCCCAAAAGTAAAGGGAGAAATACGGTAAACGGGGACCTTGAAAAGAGAAAGCATTCTTTTTAAAAAGAAGCACCTCAAGGGGAGTGTGTGAATAGGATACAGTGCTAATCGTTTGGTTTGGTGGTGCTGGAGGTTTATGAGCTAATTGTATAATAACAATTCTTTTGCTGAGCCACACCCTTCTCCCACGTCTCAGATTCACTGAGCCCCCTTGCCCACCTGTACCAGCAAGTAGACAAGGGCTTCCCAGGCATGAGCTGGAAACCAGAGCAGTGGTTTCATTTGTTATGTTCTGGGATGACTGTGTATCCGAATGGCTTTTGAAAGAGAGACAGTTTAGACCATGATGAGCCAAGGCATCTGGAGATCAAGGGCTCCGTTTTTAAATGTCCAGCACTCACCTGCATTCTTCTGTGGTGGCTCAGATGGTAAAGACTCTGCCTGCAATGCCATGCAGGAGACCTGAGTTTGATCCTTGGGTCAGGAGAAGGGAATAGCTACCCATTCCAGTATTCTTGCCTGGAGAATTCCATGGACAGAGGATCCTGGCAGGCTACAGTCCATGGGGTCACAAAGAGTCAGACACTGCTAAGCAACTAATACTTTCACTTTTACCTGTTTTGTGCAGTTTGCCAAGTAAGCCATATAGATGTCAGAAACGTGGGAATACCACCCTGTGGCTCTGGGAAACAATTATCTGGTGAGATTCACATGATGTCAGGAAAGATTGCACGGGACTTCTGAGCTTCCTTCATCCATTTCTTCTACTGAAGAAAAAATTTTTGTTAGTTTCTAAATGTCTAAGACTGTAGGGAGATCAAACCAGTCAATCCTAAAGGAAATCAGTCCTGAATATTCATTGGGAGGACTGATGCTGAAGCTGAAGCTCCAATACTTTGGCCACCTGATGCAAAGAGCCAACTCATTAGAAAAGACTCTGATGCTAGGAAGATTGAAGGTAGGAGGAGAAGGGGATGACAGAGGATGAGATGGCTAGTGACATCACTGACTCAATGGACCTGAGTTTGAGTAAACTCCGGGAGTTGAAGATGAACAGGGAGGCCTGGTGTGCTGAGGTCCATGAGGTCGCAAAGAGTCAGACACGACAGAGCGACTGAACTAAAATGTCTAAGAAGAGGCATCGTGACAGTGGTTAAGTGCACCTTCCAGAGCCGGGCAGCCTCGCACAGGCTGCCTCACTCTTCCTTTCTTCATCTGTATTTACTGTATCGGCTGTATTTACATCCTAGGGTTGTGGTGGAGATTAAATGAGAGACTGATATGAAGTGCTTAGAGCTAGAAATTCGGGCATCATTAATACATCAGCCAGGTGTTCATAATTTGCCAGTTATGAAACCAGGGCTCCAGCAATGCTCAGGTCATAAGCAGCACTTTGTGAGCACGTGTGCATTTTTTCAAGGAGCAGGGAGAGAAACCGGAGATTATGGAGAATCCATAACTCCCAGCACTTTTCTCAGAGAACTGAGACCGTAAAAAGATTAAAAACCACTATCTTACAGAAAATACGGTAATACTCATCCATTTATGCCCCATTTGGTCTTCTTAAAAGATAAATAATCAAAACTCCAGGGAAAATGTTTTAGGAGTACAACATTTTACCAGGGAACAGTTTTTTTCCAAGGGCTCCATTTTATATGTCAAGCACTCATATTTATAAATAGAGTTTTCTTCTATAAAACAAATTTAAAACTTCTTAGTAGATCTAACAGGAACAACTTTCCTTCAGTGTCAGAATACACTTACTCATTTTCAAAGTGTTTTTTTTTTTATTTGCAACTTAATGTGCAGTTCAGCAATTATTAGGTGTATTAATTTTTAAATATACTGTATTATTTTTTATGATTATTGTTCCTAATGGCTTTTTACAACATGCCTGCATTTTTCTGATAATTTCCTGTATTGACTTATATAATGATGTTTTCATTGTTGCAATTATTACTTTTAATAATTCTTGAACCTCATCTATGGACATCTTCTTTTAACTTCATTATTTAGACCCAGGCTCTTGTGGTGGTGTTGGAAATTTTACGCTTCCAGGCCAAAATGTAGAAGATTTTTTTTTTTTCTTACCTCCTTCCTCTCTTAGTTTTAACCTATCAGCCTAATAACCATTCCCTATGATATAAAATGCAAATGACAAATCTTGGTATCTTTTCCTCAATGCAGATATTTTTCTTATGGTCGGTTTGTAAAATGTGTCGTAAACATTTTTTTCTTTTCTTTTAGTGTTTTTCTTTCTTTCTTTTACTATAAATTTATTTATTTTAATTGGAGGCTAATTACTTTACAGTATTGTATTGGTTTAATATTTAAATCTTTGTGTAAAATTTGACCTGCTGTGTACTTTAAATCTGTTTTCTAATTTCAGCTGCACTTTTGACATTCTTTTGGTCCAATGACAAACCTTCCTTTACCTGTAATTCCTTGTTTTGCATAATCAATTGTTTGCAAAAGTAATAGGATTGGCTAGATTCTGATTTATTCTTCCTTTAGAACTTCTAATCCAGATCAGGATTAATTATATTCCTTATTGTTGTGTGTTAATTGAAGTGGACCTGATGTAAAAGCCAAAAGCTTATTCTCCAACTCTGATAAAGTGATATTAATAATTCCCTCGAACCTGGCTGAACCAGAAACTCCAGAATGTTTTAAGGCACTTTGTTTATCCTCCATATCAAATGAGCACTCATGGGACTCTACTGGATTATATAATGCTTGGAAGGAATTATTAAGAAATTATATGAATGATGTTATACAGTAATACAGTTTTATTTTAATGCTTGAAAAACAATTATTTTATGAAATTATAATTGCAGGTTAGTGCCTGACACTGTTTCTCGAACCCCCCTTTCACTCCCCCAACAATATATTGTCAATTAGCTATAAACATGCTTATTTTTAAATGCAATTCAGAAGCCTCTAATGGAATCCTGTGGCAAAATGAAGCATCCTTGCATATAAACGGTGCAGCTGGTCTGAACCATTTATGGTTTTGTTTATGCACGTGACAGAACTGCCAGGCTTTAGTAGCTCAACTGAAAGTTATCGTTTAAATCATTCTGTTAAGAGTTCCGCGACCACTTGCATATGTCAGTAATGAAAAATAATCAACATAAGCGTCTTTGAAAAGCAATTTTAGATCATTAAAGATGCATGAATTTTGACAAAGCAAGAAGATTTGAGGCTTATTAAGAATATATTAGGTCTCTCTACTGAGTGAAGAGAGAGGGATTTTTATGCTTCTGTTCAAGAGGAAAGGTGTAGGCTAATTGTAACCTCATGAAAGATTAAATGGACAGGTACAGTAAGAGACTTCAGTCTTCATCCTGACTCTTCCTGCAAAGCTTTTGTGAGAAACAGCCTATTCCTGTATGAATCCTGAAAGGAAACAAGATCTTAGAACAGTCTGTGTTTCCTAATGGACTACATACTGGTTACGTCATTGTCCATTTGACAAGTAGTCAAGGGCTGCTGGGTAAATCATATAGAATTTAATGCATGCCTTTTTCATAATACTATATTATATTTGCTTTTTTGTTTTATTATTAACAATTAAAGTTTGATTTTTTGTAAATATGCAAGCGACTCAAGAGAAGGTGAATGAAGTAGAATTTCTGTGGGTGTATATCACAGATTAAAGAAAGCATCTAAAAATGTATCAAGGTTCCTCCAGGGCTGCTGTATGTTCTTTCTGCCCTTCCACCATGTAACCATTATGAAACTACTTTGTTCAAAACAAACTGAAAGAGAATTATTTTCTCACCCCCCTCCAAAAGTTTGATATTTGTAAATCCCATAGTTGTAAATTTCCAAAATTCTCTAATGACAAAAATTGATTCCATTTGTTCTACTTAGTTATGAAGGTATAATCTTAGGAAGAATCGGAGTGGGTCCGTCCCAAATAATCTGCAAAAGGAAGTGTTAGTTTACCTGCACACTTTCCCTTAAAGTGCTGAATATTTTCTGGAATCGTGATTGCATTTGCTAAAATGGGATATACTGCATTTGTAGAAGATATGAAGTGCATCTCTGTCGTGTGATGTCTGATGTCAGCTGCAGCTGCTCAATTTGCATGTAAATTCTGAAAATTTCCTTGTCCCATGTGACACTTCTGAAATGTCTGTCTGTTCTTTTTTCCTTTTTAATTTCTCAAGCTCACTATTTGGATAAGATAGTTAAAGGTACTGTATACTTGCTCTTTGTTGACATATCTCCATATATATCTCTATATAACCATGTTTAACTTGTAGTAGGTATGAAAATAGATTGTTTTCCTGCATATTTCTGTAAATGATAAATCAGGCCTACATTATGTGAAATCCTTTGGATTTAAAGTATTGAGACTTCAGTGTCTGTGTCTCATTTTTATAATTTTGGGTTATCACAGATTTCATTCCTATGTAAAAGCATTAGTCTTCACAAGAACCAAAAACTGAAGATAACAGTATATTTGCTGTTTTTTGTTTATGGAATTTTTTGGGTTTTTTTTTTTTTTTACTTTAAGATCTTCATTGTTGGCAATTCAGCTCATAAGCTTTAAATTCTAAATCAAAGAATCACGAACACTCACTCTTATCATAGAATAAGAAATTGTCAATCTAAAGAAGATTCTGGTTAACATATGTTGAGAGAAATCTCATTTATCCTCATATGGAAACTTCTTTGGCTTTATCTCAATGTTTCAAAGTATATGTGATATCATAATTTATGTTTTGTGATTTTCTTTAAAAAAAAACCTACAAAATACTGTGCATTCTAGAGAACAAAAATGATAACTCTGCTCAGCAGAAAACAGCAGATTCTTTGTCTTCAGTTATCATAGAAATAAGTGAAAACCATACCTTTCAGAAGAGAAGAGTCCCTTTCCCTCGCTCCTCAGATCACCTTTTTTAATTCCTTGTTTGTGCTTTTCATTGGAATATGAAAATATTCATGGCAGTACCCAGGCTTTCATGTAATAACTTCCTATGTGCTGCACCCTTTTGTCACTGGGGCAATTAAACCTTTTTTTTTTTTTATTAAAAACAAAACAGAGGCATCCATAAGGAAAATTTACCTTTTAGGCATTGAATAATCCATAAAAACAGATGGTAATTGTCTGAAAGAAAAGAAGCAGCAAAATTAATATTCTCCTGACTTGATGGCATCCGTAAGCCTAATTTCATCATACCCCGCCGCAAGGGACTGTCAAAATAGTCTTCTTTCTGTGAACTCTAATCTGAAGAGGCAGAAAGTCTCTTTGAGATCTTTTCAAGTTCCACAGTGAAGGAGGGAAAGCCAGTTATATGAATAATTCTTTTAATACAGACCTAAAATAAACATCCTTAAAGAGATGGTTCCCTTAAATTTTGTCACTGAAACAGGCATTCTAGTTATAAGAAGCTAGAACAAACCCCCAACTGCTAGCGCAGTCATTAACTAATATGTATATATATTTTATACCAAATTATAAATTAATTCTTTCCAAAGAGATCTGGTCAATAGCCCGTTATTCTTGCCATCTTAGAGCATTTATACCCTCGTTTCTGTCGGTGTCATGTCACACTCATAGAGAAGAGCACCAGAACCTACCCCAGTGTCATTCTCATAAACAGATCATGTTGGCTGCATGCCAGATACCATCTGTAGGAAGTGGCAAAATTTGTTTTTTTTTTTTATGTCATGTTAGACTGAAACAATTATAGATTTCGGATATATTAAATTATTTTCATTGTTTCCCAAATTTTCCCTCCTTGCCCATAAAAGCAGACAAGATAGGATATAAAGGTAACAGCATAAAAGCTTTAGGGAGATTGTCACAAACTATCACTCTTTTGCGCTCTGTCTTGAAGCACGTCACTACCGTGTTTTTGTTCAGTCTCTCGATGTTTTACTGTGGTCCTTATGGTATTTCATTTTGTCCGTCCTGAGTAATCAGATATGCACAGCTATTACATTTAGTTGGAAATCCTGTCAGTCCCGTCCCATCCGTATGCAGCCTGAATCCTAATGTTTGTTAGAATAGATGCTAAGCTGCTTCACTATCTCCTGGGCTTTGCTATTCTGTGAAAAGGAATGTATTCTCGGCATAAAGTATAGTCATTGATACTGGCCTATACTTTGTGCAATTATTTAATGCACTGTAATTTCACATGAATATACGGCAACTCTGAGGCCAGATAAAATTAACATTCTCTTTTGAACGTCCTTCATAGCCAAGTACCCACACGTTCATGTTTTTAAATTTAGAGGGAATTTTTGAAAGCAATAAGGTACTTTAAAGAAGACGTGTCCTAACCAATGACCAGTAATGTTTACAGCACATTAAAAATCTATTCTAGGGCTTCTGAAATGATCTCGCTGTGATGCTTTTTTCATACTTTAATGATCAACCTTGTTGCTTTACTAAAGGAAAAAAATTTAAGTTAATTTTGTCTGGCCTGCAGCAATTTTAGTGGGTCATTGCAGACATTTCTGTCCTGCACAGGTAAGTGGTGTCTCAAGGGTCAGGCCAATCAAAGATGCCACTTGGATAAGAATCAGAATCCTTAGATTGTGTTGCTCTTTCTATCCATGTGCAATTACAGTATTTGTGCTGTTTCAAAAGGCCTGTTCCCACTAAGTGTCCCTCATCTGTTTATTTAAGGTGCAAAACCTTTAAATACTCAAATCACTTGTGTTGTCCTTCTTTGTCTTTTGACAGAGGGGTGTCCCGGTCTGTGCAACAGCAATGGAAGGTGCACGCTGGACCAAAACGGCTGGCACTGTGTTTGCCAGCCAGGGTGGCGAGGAGCAGGATGCGATGTAGCCATGGAGACCCTCTGCACTGACAGCAAGGACAATGAGGGAGGTAAGAGATGCGGAGTAGGAAAGCGAGCCTGTGCCAGAACTCAGGTTTATAAGTTCTCGTGGATCCATGGTTATCTGTTGCCAAAAAAAAAAAAAAAATTTGATCCCCACAGGTTAGATTGATTGAAAAAATGTATGAGTGCTGATAGAATAATTTTGCTCCCTGTTTTCCCTGAAACAAATACAAGATTATTATCATTCAGGGAAAAGGCAAGGTAACCAAGCTACTGTATATGTACATTATTCTCTATTTCTTGTCCTAATCTCCAGGTGATGATTCTCCTTGATGCAGTTTTTAGGGCCCTGTGAATTGGGAGCTCAAGAGCAGTCTTTTAATAATGGAACAGTCCAAAAGAGGCAAGGTAGTTCCCAAGCTCTTCTGTTGAAAGGCCAGGAAGAGAAAGCAATCCCCTTGAAGCTGTACTTCCAGTGTCTTTTTATCCTTAACTTTATAGCCTGTGAAAAAGATTATGATATTCCACCCCATGTAAGCCCAGAGTGAAAAAATACTTATTTTTTTCCCGTTGTGCCCATCCTCTGTGCTGGTGTGTTTCGATCTCAGAGAATAGAGCGTGAGAGTTAGTGTCTGTGTCTCCAGCAATGGAGCTGTTCACTGTTGGTGTCCCTTTTGGACGGAGTTTCTCAATAGGAATTATTATAGTTTCTGTCTAGACCTCTCTGGTCCCACATGTGACCTTCCTAGTGTGTGTTTCCCTTCCTCCACCTTCCTTGAACCTGCCCTTCTGGGAGTGTCCACGTGGGCAGTTTGGTGATGGTTACAAGTGCTGGTTTGGTCAGGTCTTCACTCCACCAGGAATGGCACCACACCCCAGCATTCTTGTCTGGAAAATCCCACGGACATGGGAGCCTGGCGGGCTACAGTCCATGGGGTCGCAGAGTCAGGCATGACTTAGTACTGAGCACACTTGTATCACTCCACCTCATGGTGCTCATGTGACCATAGGCAGGACCCTGACTGTGTTAAACTTCAAGTGTTTCACATGTAAAACAGGCATAAAGGAGTTTGTGGAAGCGTTGAAAGAATGTGTATTGCCAGGGCTATATTACATTGTAAGGAGCAGCTCTCATTATCCAGTTTTCCTTCTTTTGCTTTCAAAGTGCTCACCTTGACTAGGTGAACTTCATAAATGGTTTTCAGAGAAGGTTGAATTGGCCCTTTCCTTTCCAAATAGAGCAGACAGATGCCCGCAGTAAAGCAAGTGTCATGAAAAAGCAAGTCATGTGAACGTGGGGGTGTGGGTTCCCAGTGCATATAAAAGTTATGCCTATCGGATACTGTTAAATTACCCTATACCGTAGCCTGTTAAAGTGTGCAGTAGCGTTATGTCTAAAAACAACATATATACCTTAATATAAAAATATTGCTAAAAAATGTTAACCGTCATCTGAGCCTTATGCAAGTTGTATTAGTGACATGCAAGGTCACAGATCACCATCAGAAATATAATAATAATGAAAAACTTTGAAATATTGCAAGAATTACCAAAACATGAGACAGAGACACACGGTAAGCAAGTGCTGTTGGAAAATGGCACGTTGGGCTTGCTCCACTTCCAGTTGCCACACACCTTGGAATTGTGAAAAATGCAACATCTTCCCCACAATAAAGGGAAGCACAGTAAAACAAGGCCTGCCTTGTACTGTTCTCTAGGAAGCAGGGTGGTCAGAACCAAGTCTCAGCTCTCCTCCTTGCCCCCAACACACACATACACACAACACACAGAGTCATTCTCAAACCAAACGTTACTTGCTTCTCATCTTCCTGACTACGAGTTGCAGTTCTCCCTGTTCATTCCTAGCTGTCTGTTCACTCTTCCGTTCCTGCCCAACTGTTTGCTCTTTTCCCTGTGCTCCTTTAACGTGGACTGTCAAGAAACTTGAGCCACAAATTCTGCGCTCTGCTGTCTGTCCTGATGGATGTAGGTGTTTGGTCCTTGGCCCTCGACGCTTTTTCTGCCTGATAATACACAGTTGCCTCTCTCGCCTCCCTGTGCCCCGGTGCTATCGTAGGAACCGCAGCATCAGTCCTCTGCACGCCCGTACAGCAGCTTTCCCCTCCCTCCCTGGAAGGCCCTGCCCCTGGGAAGAAGGCTAGCTTGCCTTCCTATTTCACCCTCGTGTTCTAAGAGATTACACTGAGGAGGTTACACCTCTGGCAGAGAGAAGCAAACTGCAGGGCCCAGTCTGCAGAGGCGCTGCAGAGTAATTTAGGGGCTGATCAACTCTTTAGTGTCCTTATCGGCTAAGGCGGTTTCTTCTTTCCTCAGAATTTATCAGCTGTGAATTGGCCTCGTTCCCTCTTTGTTTATTCTTATTAGCATGAAGCTCTGCTATCTCTAGACTTCCCTCTCCAAGGGGAAATCGGACCTGATAGAAGACCTCCTATGGCTTCTCTGCTTATCTCATATAATTTGTATTCCTGTCCCTAACCTAATTTTGCTCATCTTCTGAGAAGGAACCTCAGCACCAGCTTTGTTACACCCTAAGATTGTAACCTGGATGCCTTATAACCCAAGCTAGAGGATTCCTTGAACTTAAGCATGGGTTATGTGTATGAAGACAATATTTTTCACACTAAACACCAACTTAAGACACATAATCTGGTGATTCAGGATATTATTACCATTACCATTAGATGAGGACAGTAACACAGAACATTTAAAATAAGAACTATAGTTGAAATTCTATGACATGTGGGAGCTGTGCCATTATAGATATGTTGTCTACGTTTGGTGTCAAAAATGGTGAATTAGCCAGAAAGTGGCTAAGTAGTTTCATTTAACACATTAAGCAACTAAAAAACAAGGAGATGATGAAGAGGTTGATTTGAATCAAAAATTAAATGCATCATAGTCTAGTTTGAGCAAATTTGTAGAGCACAACTCTAAGAACTTTACAGACCACACATGCACAGAGAGAGAGAGAGAGAGAGAAAGTTGCTGACTAGTGGCAGAAATGGAGAAGGAAATGGCAACCCACTCCAGTGTTCTTGCCTGGAGAATCCCAGGGACGGGGGAGCCTCATGGGCTGCCATCTGTGGGGTCACACAGAGTCGGACATGACTGAAGCGACTTAGCAGCAGCAGCAGCAGCAGCAGTGGCAGAAAAGTTCTACCTCCAGGTAAGACTGATAGAAGCTTCCATGGTGTCTCAGATGGTAAAGAATCTGCCTGCAATGCAGGAGACCCAGGTTTGATCCCCAGGTAGGGAAGATCCCCTGAAGAAGGAAATGGCTACCCACTCCAGTGTTCTGGCCTGGAGAATTCCATGGACAGAGGACCTGGAGGGCTACAGTCCATGGGTCGCAAAGAATTGAACACAACTCAGCAACTAACACTTTTACGTTCACTTTTTTTTTTTCAAGGATGGTGGGTAGGCAGAAAAACAGATTATTCTGTTAGAATATGGATAGCCATCAATAGCATTTCGTTTTACTATAACCATGTAATATACTTCAATAACCACTTCATATGGCTGGTAGAGTTGTGTTACTTTACGGAGGAATCTTATCTTCTGTCTCCTTCCTTCCCTCCAAATTCCAGCCCTCTTACTTTGTTGTTGTTCAGCCGCTCACTTGTGTTCAACTCTCTGTGAGTTGACTGTAGCCCACCTTCACTGCCTCCTGGAGTTTGCGCCCCTCTTCCTTGAGAACAGGAAAATCAGTGCTGGAGTCTCTGGCATGCTCTCCCTGCCCCAGCCTGACAAGGCAGCTCTCCACTTCCCCCAACACTTCAGTAAGCACCATTGCTTTCACCTGGCCACGTTGCTAAGACTCGCATCCGATAGAGAGTGTCTTAACTTTCAATAGCTCCCCATATGGTGGTCCCACAGTGCGAGCATCAAAATGCAACAGCTTGCCAGAGACAGCTCTTACCGTTATAGAAACTCAAGGCAGATACTCATGAATGAGCTGATTTCTCCAAAATACATAATCTGTGGCAGTAGCTGCCATGTTCCTATTGTTCTTCTCATTAGGGAGATGTGGTCAGAGCTCCCTTTGACATCTTGCTTTCCTGTCTGGTCCTCAAATAGACAGCTCCCCTGTGGATACCTGAGGCATAAGAGGCAAGTCTTCTGCAGATGGATGGTAGAAGGCCCAAGAATGACTTAAACCTCTTCCTAAATTCTGTGCAGGATGGTAGAATGTCAGAATATATATCCTGCCAGGAATGATGCCTCTTACTCTTAAGTAGATGGAGTTATTCTTTGTCCTTCAGAGTTATTAATATTACTTCGTGGGGATATGCCAGGAAGATATACCTTACACAGGTTTTTTTTTTTTTAATGCGCTTAGAGTCTGACATAGTAGAAAAAAGAAGCACAATTCAACTGAGGTTATTTAGAAATTAAAAAACAGTATTAGAGAGGAAGGAAGAAAAAAATACATACGGAAGATAACAAACTGCAGATGCAAGCAGGTGTGTGTGCTAGAAATGACAACGAGGAGGGAAATGATGAATGATATTTTAACGTAAGCGTCGGAATGAATGTGATAAATGGACAGAGGCAGTCTAAGTTTGGAGATTCCCAAATGAAAATAAGGAAACATTTGAAAATACATTTTTTAAAAGTTCTAGCAGGAGGATGAGATGGTTGTGTTCTCCAGAATATATTAAAAATAAATAAATAAAAGTTAAATAAAATAGAAAAAAAATCAGAAGGGGAATGGTTTAAAAAAGAACAAAAAATAGGAAGGAACAGAGGGAGGAAATTATGAGTTCCGAAAGTGAAAATCGCTCAGTCATATCTGACTCTTTGTGACCCCATGGACTGTACAGTCAAATGGAATTCTCCAGGCCAGAGTACTGGAGTGGGTAGCCTTTCCCTTTTCCAGGGGATCTTCCCCAACCCAGGGATTGAACCCAGGTCTCCCTCATTGCAGTCAGATTGTTTACCAGCTGAGCCACAAGGTAAGCCCATAAGAGTTCCTGAGTACTTCTTAAAAAGAATCCAGATGTCAGAATGAAGAGTGGCACTCAGTCTCAGAGCCTTGAAATACATTATCCTGGCAGATGATTTAGGGGGAAATTACTTTTCTTTTTAAAGACTCCGTGAGATCCTGCTGCAGGGGAGAGGGGCTTCCCAGGTGGCTCAGCAGTAAAGAATTCCCCTGCAGTGCAGGAGACACAGGCTCGATCCCTGGGTCAAGAAGATCCCTGAAAGAGGGCAAGGCAATCCACTCCAGTATTCTTGCCTGAAGAATCACATGGGCAGGGGAGCCTGGAGGACTAGTCCATAGGGTCGTAAAGAGTCAGACACGACTGAAGCGAGTTAGCCTGCATTCAGGGGAGAGATTTAGGTTACTCTGAACCCTTTTATTATCACAGAAGTTTTAGATCCCAGGAGAATCCCATTCTAGAAAAGAGAAGTCCAGCTTTGCTTTCAGAAGCATGGGGTTTGACCGCTGTTTTTGAATGAGTTTTAGGAGAGGAAAAATATCACACAGGCTGAAATTAATAGTCTTCCCTATATTTTATACCCATTACCATTTGCTGCCACTGCAAGCTTTAGAACAACAAAGGGCATTGCCCAGAACTTCTTTAGACAGTGTCCCCTTTCTCCGGGTTAAGAACCTCTGCGTTCTTGGGCAGGATTATTGCTAGCAGTCATACACAGTGCTGGGAAAGATTGAGGGTAGGAGGAAAAAGAGGCAACAGAGGACAAGATGGTTGGATGGCATCACTGACTCAATGGACATGAGTTTGAGCAAGCTCCAGCAGATGGTGGAGGACAGGAAAGCCTGGTGTGCTGCAGACAGACCTTGGGGTCGCAAGAGTCGGGCATGACTTAGCAGCTGAACAGCAACAGTCAAGATCACCACTGTCAACAACCCAGAGTGCATGTCTCTGCGCCTCCTCAGTGAGCTTAGATGCACATTTATGTCTTTAAACGAAAACAGGATAGGTACTGTTCTAAATTTGATTCTGCCAAAGAGATTTTTTCATGTCAGGAAGTGTAGGTCGATATCATACTTTATAACAGAAGCACAGATGTCCTGATTAATTTTACCACTACTCCATTAATAATAATTTAGTTGTTTCTTATTTTTTTGCTCTTGGTATAAAGGCAGATCTGTAGTGAATCTGTGTGGGGGTGTATGTGTGTTTATCTGCTTATAAATCTTTGTATAAATGTACACATATTTCTTTGGAACGGATTTGTAGAAATGAAATTGCTGGGTCACAGGGTGCCTTAAACTTAATTCTGGTAGCTACTGCCAAATTGCCTCACAATAAGTTTCACCACTGTACACTTCATCGGTAGGAGAGTGTTTATTTTCCCCATGTTCATAGTCTGTACATAATCATTGTACATAAACAAAATTGTCCAACAAAATGAAAAATAGAATTTTATCTGCTGGGTGGAAATGATTCCATTTTTATTGTTTTCATTTGCATTTCTCTAATTACGAGTTAGATTGATGATCTTTGTATATGTTCCTTGACTGTGTTTCTTCTTTTGCTGGTTGCTTATTTATTTCTCTAGACCATTTTTTTCATATGGAGTTTTTTGACTTTTCTTTTTTAATTTTAAGGAGTTGTTTATATATTCTGCTTATCAGCTCTTTATGAAGTGTGTTGTAGATAATTTACCCCAAGTTTTCATTATCTTTTAACCTTGATTATGGCATCTTTGATCATGAAGAAGTTTTCATATGATAAACTTTTACAAGGCAAATGTTTATAAGGTCTAACTTTTCCGTCCTGAATTTGGGAGTATCTGTCTTTATGAGTACATAAGTCCTTGCCCTGTTTAGATTATATGTAGTATTTCATATAATTTCATTTCATACTTTTTACAATTGTATGGATTGCCTAATGTCCAATTTATCAAGAACATGTAAAAGTACCTATTAGAGTGAAAAAGAAAAAGGAATTCAAGGATTAGCATGGTATCTGAGGACAGGAAAATGGAGATGAAAGAAAACAGTATGTGTCTCTGTTGTAGAAAAAATCTTTTTAACTTTTTATTTTATGTTAGAGTATAGCCGATGAACAATGTTGTTATAGTTTCAGATATACAACAAAGCGACCCAGCCATACATATACGTCTGTCCATTCACCCCCAAACTCCCAGGCTGCCACATAACATGGAGCAGAGTTTCCTGCACTATCCAGTGCGTCCTTGTTGGTTATCTGTTTTAAAGAATGGCCATCATCAAAAAATCTCCAAGCAGTAGATGCTGGAGAGGGTGTGGAGAGAAGGGAACCCTCCTATACTGATGGGATTGTAAATTGGTCCAGCCACGATGGAGGACAGTATGGTGCTTCCTGAAAAATAAAAAAAAAACAAACAAACTAAAAATCTGCTGTGCTTTTAAGACATCCTTTTGGTCTGTTTCAATCTCATAATCTCTAGGAACTGAATTATTCTTCACTTTGTTCCACAAAATTTTTGTGTGCATGCTCAGTGCCAAGAATATGTCCTAAATTCTGGGAGCTACAATAGTGGGCTAGATTAGCCCTCAAGGAACTTGGTGAGACCACCGTCTGAGCTGATTGCTAAAGGAATTGGGGAGGGAGCCGGGATAAGAGCAGTGAGAGGTCTCCAGCAGAGGAAATAATAATCACAAAGGTCTCATAAGCCATGTTAAGGAGTTCTAACTACTCAGAAAGCAGCAGGGACCAATTAAAGGAAGCATTTTACCTAGAGAAGTGAAATAATCACATTTGATTTCTGCCAAGAACACTCTGACAGAAATGTTGAGAATGAATAGCTGGGACAAGACTGGAGCCTGGGAAACCAAGCTCTTGTTGAGATCTTGTCAAGAGGTGACCATGGTAGCCTGAAGGACATGTTTGGGGTAGGGAAAAGGAGGAGCTGGCCATTGATTAGGTGCAAAGAAAAAGGGAAGAGAAGAGTGACGGACGTCGCTCAGGTTTCTACTTTGAGAACCTGGGTGAGTGGATAGCAGAGATGTTCACTGAAGTAAGAAATGCAGAGAAAGTGGTCTGTTCAGAGAAGATCGTGTATGTTATGTTTTCCACATGTTAAGTTTTCGATGCCTGTGTAATATCCAAGTGGAAATATCTAGAAGGCAGGTTGTGGGTTGGGAGTTCAGGAGAATAAACAGCCTGGGATCATTACAATTGAAATGATGCGAACATAGACTAAAGCCACGAAGAAAACTCTGTTAATCAGACAAACCAGGAAGATACGCAAGACCAAACATGATCCAGATCCAGTAATAAGCAAATGAATTTCATGTATGTTACAGAAGGGTGACCCAAAAGAGAAACAAATGTATACCTGTACTCTTTGAAGATTCTAAAATCCACAGATAAAATACTGCATCAGATATCCTACCTTGGGAATTCCCTGGCGGTCCGGTGGTTAGGACTGTGCTTCCACTGCAGGGCACTGAGGTTCCATACCTTTAACTAAGATCCACAAACCACGCTGTGCAGCCAAAAAGAAACATAAAGATATATTTAGGGGAGGTGGGGGCGCTTCCCAGGTAGTGCTTGTGGTAAAGAGTCCACCTGCCAGAGCTGGAAACACAAGGGATGTGGATTTGATCCCTGGGTCCGGAAGGTCCCCTGGAGAAGTAAATGGCAACCGTTCCAGTATTCTTGCCTGAAAAATCCCATGGACAGAGAAGCCTGGTAGGCAGCAGTGCATGGGATCACAAAAAGTCTGACACAGCCAAGCAGCCATGACACTTTTTAAAAATAAAATTAAATATATATATTTAAAATTTTTTAAAGAATTTCTGCCTCTACCTCCAGCTTGGAATGAGGGAGAAAGACTTCCAAATACTGTGGGTAAGGGCTTTAATTACCCTTAGAGTGAAGATGAAAATTCATTCAAAGGAAATTCATGACTTTTTATCTAGTTAGTATATCAAGGTTTTGAAAAAAATGTTAAACTATCCATAGCTGCTTAAAAGACAAAAGTGAGACTTTGGACGAGCAGATCAAAGTCAGCATAGAGTGTAAACTAGGAAATGATAAGAGCCAGACATTTTAATAATCTAGTAAAATGTGCATTGTTTAACTTTCAGTTCAGTTCAGTTCAGTCACTCAGTCGTGTCTGACTCTTTGCGACCCCATGAATCGCAGTACGCCAGGCCTCCCTGTCCATCACCAATTCCCGGAGTTCACTCAGGCTCACGTCCATCGAGTCTGTGATGCCATCCAGCCATCTCATCCTCTGTCATCCCCTTCTCTTCCTGCCCCCAATCCCTCCCAGCATCAGAGTCTTTTCCAATGAGTCAACACTTCACATGAGGTGGCCAAAGTACTGGAGTTTCAGCTTTAGCATCATTCCATCCAAAGAAATTCCAGGGCTAATCTCCTTCAAAATGGACTGGTTGGATCTCCTTGCAGTCCAAGGGACTCTCAAGAGTCTTCTCCAACACCACAGTTCAAAAGCATCAATTCTTCGGCGCTCAGCCTTCTTCACAGTCCACTCTCACATCCGTACATGACCACTGGAAAAACCATAGCCTTGACTAGACGGACTTTAGTCGGCAAAGTAATGTCTCTGCTTTTGAATATGCTGTCTAGGTTGGTCATAACTTTTCTTCCAAGGAGTAAGCATCTTTTAATTTCAACCAAAAAAAAAAAAAAAAAAGAATGATTTAAAGACAGAGGAAACAGGGCAGGGTGGAAACTTAAAAGCAAGACTAAAGGTTGACAAATTATGACCTCTGGGCCAAAGCTTATTTTTGTAAATAAAGTTTTATTGAGACACAGTCACACTCACTTATTTACATATTGTCTCTGGCTGCTTTAGAGCTATCAAGGCAGAGTTAAATACTTATAGCAGGGACTATATGGCCCATAAAACCTGAAATATTTTTTATCTGGTCCTTTACAAAGTAAGTTTGCCAACCACTGTTACAAACCAATGAAAGTCCTAGGAAAGATGAGAGCATATTTTTAAATAACTAGAGCAATAATACTGAGGATTAAGTGGAAGCAAGCATAAACTATATTGTCTACTTTATATCAAAATACCACTTCTGGTGCAAAGCCTAACCTGGAGAAAGAAAGGCTCTTAACTGATCATTGAAGTTGTTATTCAGTGGGTTTTGAACATTTCTGAGTTTCTTTAGATCTTTTTTATGATTAATTCTATTAGATATGGCTTCTACGCCAGTACCAATTTAAGCCAACCTCATATTCCTGAGACTAAAATGGAATATCGATGATTTTAAGAACCTTGTCTACGAAGTCAATTTTACTACAACAGACATTTGGGCAAGTGGATAATCAACTTTAGTGGTACTAGATAGCCCTAGCTATGTGAATATAGGCAAAGAATGAAAAATGTTTTCTCAAAAGTTATAGGAAGCCAGATTCATAAGCATCCGTCACTTGCTTGGGCAAGTTACTCTGCAGAAAAATAACAAACCATGCGTCCCTGTATCTTGGCTGTTGAAAATGAGATTCTGTCTCTGATTGATGTTAGCAGAGAGGCTTGTAAAATGCATTTCCAACTGATTAGTTCAGAAGGTGTCAATCTCATGCAGCTTTATGACCTGCAGACCACATGCCAGATGCACATTTGGTTTTTATAAACTAACAAAGATGAATGATGAGATTTTAGCATTCCTGTTTGGCAACTGTACCATATAGTGCCTAAAGGAAGGCATTCAGGGAGTATTATGGGGGACAAAAGGAGGGGGGATTTAACCCTTAATTTACCAGGTTAATGGAGATAAAATGTAATTTTTGGAGGTTTCACTTTCTAGTTATGCTTAAAAGATGAATGTAAGGGAAAAACTTGCAAGAATATCAAATATTTATATGTAATTACTCTCCCAAGCATACTCATTCTAAATCTGTGGAGTAAGAACTCTTAAATGTATATATATATGTATATATGTGTGTGTATACATATATATATACACACACACATGTGTGTACATGCTCAGTCATGTCCTACTCTTTGCAACCCCATGCACTGTAAACCACTGGGTTCCTCTGTCCATGGAATTTTCCGGGCAAGAATACTGGAGTGAGTTTGCATTTCCTTCTCCAAGGGATCTTCCCAACCCAGTGACTGAACCTACGTTTCCTGTGTCTCCTTCATTGGCAAATGGTTTCTTTACTAGCTGAGCCACCAGGGAAGCTTAAATTATAAAACATACTAAAGATTCCTTATGAAGTCTCAACCTTCATGAGGTTGAGATTATAAATCATGAATTGTTACTAAAAGAATTTTTTAATTGTTTTTTTGAAGCTAAAATGATTTGGATGCAATAGGTCAATCATCTGCTACTTTAAAAATCTGAGTCTTAATAACTCATGCTTCTGTGTCTTTGAGAGAGATGGAGAAAAAATGCAGTATATTGCATATTATAACATATCCTCATGAAAAATAAGCCTCTAGCATAGTTTCATCTTTCTTCCACTAGAAATATTGAGAAATATTTAGACATTTTTCATCTTTGTGGCCTTTTGGTTAAAAAAGCAATATTTTGATAAATTTCTCTGAAATTTCAAAGTCAGTTTCATTTGATTTTCTTAAAACATGATTTTGAATTTTTGTCACAGAATAGATATGTGCTTTCAAATAATTAACAATCCATTTTTTAGAACTGTAACAGACATACACATGAAAATGTAGCTATAATAAAGAAACTATAAGATCTGCTTATCAGAAATTCTGACTCATACATTTTCATGTGTATAAAAATTATGGTGTCAAAAAGTTAAAATAGTCATGCAAAAGAGTTCAGCATCATACATTTAATTCTAATACTTATTAAGCACTTTTTTTCAACTATATGGGAAATAGTGAAATGTTTAGTTAGTGTCTCTGGTTAAGCTACATCTCTTTCAGTGTTAAGTGACAGAAAAGCCAGCCCAAACAGGTTTAAGAAAGAAGGCAGTGCTTTGACTTCTAGAACTGAAAAGCCCAGATCAGATGCAGCTTATTGCAAAAGCCCCAAAGATGTCACTGTGACGTGTTGTTTTTTCTCTCCAGCTCTTGACGTTGACTCTTCTGGGAAGGCTCCATTCCCAGATAGGTTCTAATGTAGTGGCAGCCAGGGAGATGGGGTAACCCCAACCTCACGGCCTTCCAGCTCCAAGCCTGGGGGGATGGAGGTGGGGGGGTGGCTTTTTAGATAGTTCCTGAAGTTCAGTCCAGTTTGACAGATTAGGTCCCATGTCCATTTCTGAACCAAACACGAAGGGAGATACTCACATAGACCGAAAGTTGGGGAGGACTGGCTATCCAAATGAAAATTCAGAGTAGCTATCCAAAGAAAGGAGGATGAGTGTTAGGAGAGACCACCACATCCACAGCAGTCTTTTTCAGGTGGGCATAATGACTGAAGGATACTGAGCCAGGCCACCCATCTCCTGTTTCTTACCTTATCTGTGTTGTTGTTGACCTACTTATAGACTGGACAATATGATTCCATTTAGTCTGTTTTATTTTGTCTCAGTTTGCTTTCAGATAGTGAATGGGCAAGCATATGTTCTATTAATAAGAGTAGCCTAAAGCAAAAAAGAAAAAAAGCTAGTGTCTTTTTTTTTAAATAAAAGTTGTTTCAAAACACCTGTGTAAATAAAACATTGGTCAATCAGATATTTTCAGCTGAGTTTGGTCATGCTGAGACCTGAAACTTAGGTTTAAGATTTTATAATGATTTTGTCCATTTTCCCAATGGTGATTAAAGTCTGCAGAAACTAAAGTTTTTATTAATATGTACTGAGAAATGTAGTAGCCAAACAGATCAAAATTCACGTATCAACTGGTCACTGAAAAATGACCTTAAAGAATAATGCCATGAAACCATTATCCTAACACTTATCTGCTAATGGGATGGTTTATATGTTTCAAACAAAATTCTTACATGGCTCATTGAATATAGTTTCCTTTTGATGTTCCTGGAGAAGACTCGAGAAGATTCTAACCTTTATACTTTTTATGTCACCAACACCTGTAGGTCAATTTTTAGTGATAGATTTCTTTCTTATCATTTTCAATATTATAGCTTATTTACATTACCCATATTTTTATTAACATCTTCATTTTAGATGAGGCA
The DNA here is from genome assembly GCA_006408695.1 of Aepyceros melampus. Taxonomy (NCBI): domain Eukaryota; kingdom Metazoa; phylum Chordata; class Mammalia; order Artiodactyla; family Bovidae; genus Aepyceros; species Aepyceros melampus. Next base: position 257,817 of record SJXQ01008343.1, on the reverse strand, counting down.
TATTAATAGAGCTCAGGTTTCAGTTTAAATTTTGAGGAATAATTGTATTTGAAATATACTTTACCATCCTTGGGCTTCTCTGGTGGCTCAGACAGTAAAGAATCTACCTGCAATGCGAGAGACCCAGGTTCGGTCCCTGGGTCAGGAAGATCCTCTGGAAAAAGAAATGGCTACCACTCCAGTAATTCTTGCCTGGAGAATCCCCATGGACAGAAGAGTCTGGCAAGATACAGTCCATGGGGTCGCCAAGAGTAGGGTACAACTGAGCGACTAATGTTTACCATCCTTGGGAAAATGATTTCCTTGAAAGGTGACTGGCTCATCTCATCTATTATATGTTAATTGTGTTAATATTGCACAGACTTCCATTTTCAGACCCTTGCCCAAATTTTAGGTAGGAGAACAGCCAGTCAGTGGAGCGGTCTGCACACACACAGTGGTATCAGTCAGTGGAGCGGTCTGCACACACACAGTAGTATCCGTCAGTGGAGCGTCTGCACACACACAGTGGAGCGGTCTGCACACACACAGTAGTATCAGTCAGTAGAGCGGTCTGCACACACAGTAGTTGTCCAAGTGCGATGTATTCTGGTGCAGTTAGTGGCACCTTAAAACAATTGCAACAGTAACACTAGAGTCTACTGATCACCATCACAAATATAATACTAATGCAAAAGTGGAATATCACAAGAATTACCAGAATGTAACAGAGACACAAAGTGAGCAGATGCTGTTTGAAAAAATGGCACCAATAGACTTGCTCCAGGCAATGTTGCCACAAACCTCTGATTTGTTAAAAAAGAAAAAACTCAACATCTGCAAAGGGCAATAAAATGAGATCTGCCTGTAATACATTGTTCTAAACAGTCATTTTTTATTTTTTATTCAGAACCAACACAGTATATAATTCTTTTCAGTCATCTCCAATGCAAACATTTACTGTCTATGAAAGCAACTGCAGCTATTGTATTTGATTTCAAAAAGGATGCCAGAAATCACTGTTAAATAGGAGGAACAAACCGTTGGATGTGAAAAAAATAGCCAGTCAACAAACAAAACTTATTCTGCATCATGGCCGAAAAAGATAACTGGTTTACATCTCTCTTTACAGATGGACTAATTGACTGCATGGATCCTGATTGCTGTTTACAGAGTTCCTGCCAAAATCAGCCTTACTGTCGTGGACTGCCTGACCCCCAGGATATCATTAGCCAAAGCTTACAGTCACCATCTCAGCAAGCTGCCAAATCCTTCTACGACCGCATCAGTTTTCTCATAGGATCTGATAGCACCCATGTCATACCTGGAGAAAGTCCTTTCAATAAGAGGTTAATATACTTTTCCTTACATAGATTCGTGATGATATTATCAACAGTTATAAGCCCTTAATATAAAATGCTGATGACTGCAAATTTGAGGAAAGTGCCTTTTTTAAAATGTAGTTTTTCATCGTTCGGCACATCCTTCACCAAACTTGATGTTTCAAGCATTTTTGACACAGTTCACATACTTTGTAATTTCAGTACCGGAAGCATAACAGGACATCCCATTAAGGAGTCAATAAATCCTCATTTAACTGGTTGATTTTCTTAGCACAGTTGGAAATGTTTCAAAAGAAGCAATGAAAAGACCCCAAAAGGCAAAACAGAAGTGCACTTTTTTTTTAAGCTGAGCTCACTAAATAATATAAATTATGAATTAATGTAATGGAACTGCTAACAGCATGGCAGTAAGATCGCACGAGCTGTTGGCCTAGTGCTTTGCAGAGCAGTAATGACTTGAAAATAAACCAGTAAGTGAAAGCAGGTGTCTTGTGTCTCACTGAGCAAAAGAAGATGATTTACACCAGAACTCCTGGGTCTGCAGCAATTTAACAGCATTAATGCAGTTAGACCCAGCAGTTGATTAAAAGTTGTTGCACAAATGTTCCTCATTGCCCCCTTAAATCTTGTACTTCTCGGTCCCTGTGGGTTTCCGGATTGCCTTGGAATTAATGGGAAAGTATACTTTCCTTCATGCAAGCACCAGATATATGACTTACGAAAAAAGGCACAGTTTATAATTTTAAAAATTCATCTCTAAATTATTGGTCTTGATAACTCTCCAAAACCCAGATTGCAATGAATTAAAACCCAGGGTAAACACCAGGTATTTCAAGAATGTGGATTGCAGTGAATTATAAGGAACACTGTCTTGGGAGTGTTGCTAGTCTGGTTTTTGTGAATACAAGTGCCTTATGATACTGCTATTTTATCCTTAGGTTGAATTATCTCTACATCATGATGTTTGTCTGAGGAAATAAATGTTCAGTCTAACTCTTCTACTTTTCTCACAGCCTAGCGTCCGTCATCAGAGGCCAAGTGCTGACTGCTGATGGAACTCCACTTATTGGAGTGAATGTCTCATTTTTCCATTACCCAGAGTACGGATATACTATTACCCGCCAGGACGGAATGTAAGTTAGTTCCAGCACCCTATATTTCTTCAAAGTATTTTAAGTATAAAAACTAGGCTTTTTTTTTTTAATTACCAGGCATATGCCTTAATGTCCCTTTTAGTTTGAAAACGCAACAACTTTTAAACCAGAGATCTGTGACAGAAAATGGTGGCAAAAATTTAAAGTTATATATTCATGTAGGTTTTTAAAAGTTAATCTCATTTTCTAAGGCATAATAAGAGTATTATGGTTTTATGGGAGAATGTTCCTTTTTTGTCTCAGAAGATTCATTTTGAAAAAAATTTTTAATTTTTGGTCACACCCCACAGCACATGGGACCTTTGTTCCCAGACCAGAGGTTGAATAAGTGCCCCCTTGCATTGGAAGGCAGAGACTTAACCACTGGATCGCCAGGGAAGCCCCCATGTTGAAATATTTGAGACTGAGACTTTGTTATATCTACAACCTAAGTTCAGATGGTTCTAGAAAAGGAGTGGATAGATAAAGCAAGCTTGTACAAATGTTAATAAGTTAGTTAATCTAGGTTAAGGATATATGCATGAGTTGGAGTAAACTCTGAGAATTGGTGATAGACAGGGAAGCCTGGCGTGCTACAGTCCATGGGGTCACAGAGAGTCGGACGCGACTGAACTGAACTGAAGGATATATGGATGGTCATTGTATAATTCTTTTAATATTCTCATAGATTTTAAACTATTTCATGTAAGAGTTGGGAGAAAAAGGTCTTTCTTATAAAGCATATTGATTTAAGGAGGCGAGTGTTGAGAGTTACACAAGATCCAGGTAATTCACTAGATATGTCTTGTGTTTTCCTAGGTTTGACTTGGTGGCAAATGGCGGGGCTTCTCTGACGTTGGTGTTTGAACGATCCCCGTTCCTCACCCAGTATCACACTGTGTGGATTCCATGGAATGTCTTTTATGTGATGGATACCCTTGTCATGAAGAAAGAAGAAAATGACATTCCCAGCTGTGATCTGAGTGGCTTTGTGAGGCCCAATCCTATCATCGTGTCCTCGCCTTTATCCACCTTTTTTAGATCATCTCCTGAAGACAGTCCCATCATTCCCGAGACACAGGTAGACTATTCTAGCTGGCAGTGTTTGCAGTAAACCATTTTCAGATCACATGGTTTCCAAAGAATTTTTTTAAAGGATTACAGAATTCCAGTGCTGCCCTAAGTAATTCTCTGGAATGACATGTAGAATGTGGGCTGTGTATGTGTGTGTGTAGTAAATAAAAGTTATTATATTAGGATATCTAACTATTTCTTAAAGATCTATTCAAAATACTTCTTCTTCAAGATATATGTTGTCTATTTATTAGCTGTAGCCAGATGGGAAAACAGCTTTAAGTGCAGCAGCTAGTAATGTTTTGCTCATTGATTCATTCATTGGAAAAGGCTTTTCGTGCCTGCATGTATCTGACCTCCTAACTGACTTTATACCAAGTGCTACTGTACGTGGTCATTACTGTCAATGTTTTACTGTTTAATTATTATTATAATCAGAAGATACATTAGAACAAATGAATCTCCATAAAAATATTCATTAATTTTCTCACAATATTTTTAAAACACGGTATCATGTCTTAAACCCTAATAATATAGGGTTAATGATGTAGTTCATAAAGCCATATTTTTCACAGGGAAAAAATTATATAAGTTTTAAAAAAATATTTCATGTTTTCACTATTCATTTTTGTCTGCTGAAATATCAAGGGATTGTTTTCCTTCCTGTATGTTTCCAATTAGAAATAACTTTTCAGATCTTAAGGCAGGACATTAAGTACAGCAATAATGGACTTCATATGTAAACAGCTGAGTAAAAACATGTGGTCTTTAAAACACAGCAGCACTGAACAGCTTGGCTGCATTTATTCTTCAAATATTTATTGAAATACCTGTTCTGCACCAGGCGCTCTTATAAAGAAATAAAGCAGTACAGTACACCAATCAGATGAAGTACCTGCTTCCAAGAAGTTTGCCAATTTACATGGAGAGACTGAAAACAAATAAATATATGTCAAGTTGTGAATAAGACTTAATTAAAATAATAAAGCAGGGTAAAGTGGATGGAATTGCAGTTTTATATAGCATGGCCCCAGAAGATCTCTTTGATAAGATACATTTCACTGGAAACTTTAAGAAGAGAAAGAATAAACCTGGAAAATAGAAGGTCATTCCAAGCAGAGCAAAAGAGCAAGTTCTAAAGCTCCAAGGGAAGAACAGACTTCCCTGGTGGCTCAGTGGTAAAGAACCCGCCTGCAGCGCAGGAGACATGAGTTCGATCCCTGGGCTGGGATGATCCAATGTCAGAGGAAATGCCAACCCACTTCAGTGTTCTTGCCTGGGAAATCCCATGGACAGAGTAACCTAGTGGGTTTTGTAGTCCATGGGGTCCAGCAAGAGTCAGACACAGCTTAGCAACTGAACAAACAGAAGGAGAAGAACAAGAACTGGGCCTGTTCACAGAATGGCAGAGAAGCTGGCAGGTGTGGCTGAAATGAAGGAGATGATGTCTCAGATCACTGAAGACCGTGCCAAGGATGAGGACTTTCCCTGTGATCACTGAGTAATTAGAAGCTGTGAGAGGATTTTAGGCAGACCAAGTACAGTTTCTTATTTGCTTCTTTAAAAGATCATTGCAGTTCCCATGCTGAGAATATTCTATTTAGGGCAGGGGTTGAAACAAAGAGACCAGTCAGGAGGCAGTCTCAGTAGTAGGAGAAATGATGGTGTCTTGGATAAAGGTGACTTGGGGTAAGAAGGGGTAAGAAGCATACAGTCAGCTTAATGGTTGGTTTTTCCACTCTAGCTTGATTTGCTTTTCCACTAGGGCAAAATAGTATGATCAAATTAAATTACCTAGGAGAAACACGTTTTAATAAGTTAAATTACAGATTATTTGTTCCAGTGAACTAAGCTAATGATGACAAAGACAGAAATCAGTTATTAAAATTAGGAATAACATATTTTGAAATAGAGATACAACTCCTAGAAGATCACAGTATATATTCATGACAGTGTCTATAGGAAACCTATCAAATTTGTGTGAAATTATTTTGAAAACAAATTAAGAGGAAATAAATGATATGCTTTAAGTTATAATCACTTACATTTTCAGGGCCATCCAAGTCACAGAATCGTTTTTCAAACTAAGCAGCCAGTGTTTCACCCCCAATGATATGGAACAGTGAGTTCTGTTCAGATGATTCACCCTGAACCCAAGGGTCCTACTTAAGTTATTAACATTTGTATGACAGACATACATCATTCCTAACTGTTTCATGTGAGAGGAGTTGGGAGGAAGAGAAACACTACTGAACCCTGAATCGCTATTTTAAGATTTTTCCAACACGAAAAGGTAGTCCTTTAAGTCTGAGTAATGAATATTCCTAGGGCAATCTGAGGAAACCTTTGAAAATGCTATTTAATTCTTAGTAGAGAAGGAGATAAGCTCCTGGGGTGGATTCTTAAGCGTAGATAGCCTTGTGCATTACACAAGAGGTAGTAACCCCAAGTGAAAGTGAAAGTGTCAGTCTCTCAGTCATGCCCGACTCTGCAACCCTGTGGACTGTACCTCATCAGGCTCCTCTGTCCATGGGATTTTCCAGGCAAGAATGCTGGAGTGGATAGCCATTCCCTTCTCCAGGGGATCTTCCTGACCCAGGAATCAAACCCAGGTCTCCTGCATCGTAGGTGGATTCTTTACCATCTGAGACACCAGGGAAGCCTGAGTCTAAGAAGAGCCATTATTATTAATCAAACTAATAGGAGCACTATTAGCATGAAGAATCTGAATTATTTGGATTTATTTTATATACAACATAGCATAGATTTTTTTCAAAATATTAAAATCCTGTTTTGGCATAATGTATTTTGCATATGTCAAGATAAATTTATCGGCGTTCATTGAGCAAGTCACACTGATGGGTAAATTGTGGAGTTAGGAATATGATTTTTAAATTTTGTAACAGATAATTTTTATGCAGGTAATTATATTAACTCTTTACACTCATTCCGATTCAAACAGTGTATATCAAGCGTCTTTTGCAGACATTCAACATACATTAATTGATCTCTGGGGGGAAATTTATGCAACTTGAAAATATTAGTTCATGTACCATCATATCAAAAATCAGCGATGAGTCCAAGCTCAATGTTTAATAATTATAGGAGTGTGCTCTTGTTATATACCTTCCAACGTGAATATGGAGTTTGCTACAGTTTGACCCAAGTGAATTGGTCTGTTTTGTTACCATTCCTGTCTTTCTAGGCTGTGACCAGTCAGCTGATGAGGCCATAGACATAGGTTTAACCCCTAAATGAGCCAGCTGGTGTGGGCCAGCTCTTTGGCCTGGGCCATATTTCTGTGCTGAGTGAACCATCTTACAAACGTCTGCTCTAATTCTCCAGGGCAACAGGGGTGAAAGATGGGTTAGTGAGAATCCACTGTGACTATAAACTAACAAGTCAGTGCATGTCAGCCTGATGGAGCAGTCACAAAATTTCCTGTGTTAGAAGTAGCACCTGAACTGTGATTAATTCAAGATAAATGACAGGAAGCTTTTAGGAGGAGAAAAATTGAGCTGGCAGCAGCGTTATTTTTTAATTATTGAATAAGATAGCATCTCAAATGCATTTTTGTGGATAGTGACTCTTTAGGATCTTTTCTTATTGTTAATTGCTTTGCTGCGTGCTTTTAAGTGTATTTTACCTAATAGTCATACGTGATCCCTGTTTGCAACTTCTGCTTTCTTTTTAAACCTAGGTCCTCCATGAAGAAACCACAATTCCAGGAACAGACTTGAAACTTTCCTACCTGAGTTCCAGAGCTGCCGGGTATAAGTCAGTACTTAAGATCACCATGACCCAGTCTGTTATCCCATTTAATTTAATGAAGGTGCACCTGATGGTGGCTGTCGTAGGAAGACTCTTTCAAAAGTGGTTTCCTGCATCACCGAACTTGGCCTATACGTTTATATGGGACAAAACAGATGCGTATAATCAAAAGGTCTATGGTCTGTCTGAAGCTGTTGGTAAGTCCCTTGTAAATGTATTATATTCTATACCAGAAACACTGTCTTGAACTCAGAATGAACACGAAATTAATTATAATCCAAGGAAATCCGTGGATAAGCAGAGAGGATGTCAGTAAGGTTGCCTAAGGTTGTAAATGGTTGGTTTACATAGGAAAAAGAAGTATATTCCATATAAGGAAAGGGAATGTGAAATTTCAGGTTTTCATATCCTTTTTTTTTCATGTTTTTTTCCTCCTCATGTCCCTTCCTTTTTTCATTTTCTTCTTTCCTTTATAATTTTATCTCAATTTTCAATAACCTTTTTTACATTTTTAGTATCTAACAACATGTAGTTCTAACAACATGCAAGGCTACGTCATAATGATATTTTAATATGACATCAGGCAACATTTGTGTCCAAAAATTATTTCAGCTCTTCTGACTGGAAGGACCAGTCACTTCAGCAGAATGATATTCACGAACCGTCAAACCAGTTGCTTCACCGCATGACGGGACAGTGCAATCAGAGTTTGATCTGTTGAGATATGCATACTGTAGCTCCAGGCTCAGTCTCAGAATACCAAAAGCTAAAGGAAAACATGTTACCTGAAACTACAGTAGGCATTTTATCTTGAAATTAATATGTAATTTGGACTGGAATTTGTTCAGATCAGATAATTGCCTCTTCTCCCTGCACTTTGTTCTACATTTTAAAATCCATGTTTCACTGTGAACTCTGAAGTTGTCCTTTTAAGACTTGTTCCTATTAATCTGCTGCTAATTTTATTGTTTATTCCTGATAAGAGCATATGAATATAATTTTGTAACCTGGCTATCTTTGTTTGCTCTATTAAACCTTACTTAGCATAAATCTTTTCCATGGCTTAGTACTCTTGGAGCCTCAGCACCTCTAATTATTCAGATAGTAAGCAGTACTTTTGGTTGGTATTGTCTGGTCACCATTTGGGGCTGATGTATCCAATCTAACTAATAATGACTTCCCCAGTTGCTCAACCTGAGCTTCATTTTGTACTGTGGACCTTTTGTGAAAAAATGGTGTAGGGAAAAATGCTAGTTTTCTATTAAGTCAATACAAAAATGATATTTGGAGATTTTTTTTTTGAAAACCACCTTTTATATGATCAAATCTTCTCATATAAAAAAATAGACTCTGTTCACAAATAAGTGGAATATGGTCTCCAGAGCACATCTGTGAAAAAAGAAGTTTTATCAAGATAATAAAATAAATTGCATTTCTGCCTGTGGTTGGGAAGATGAACCATGATTTGTTCTGTTTCTAGTGTCAGTAGGATATGAATATGAGTCGTGTTTGGACCTGACTCTGTGGGAGAAGAGGACTGCCGTTTTGCAAGGCTACGAATTGGATGCTTCCAACATGGGCGGTTGGACATTAAATAAGCATCATGTGTTGGATGTTCAGAATGGTAAGAGCTTGTGCACAGATAGTTAATATTATTTACTTTCAAACCAGTTAAATTGGAGCACCATTTTATCCCATGCATGCTATAGGATCAGAATTAGCAGGGGGACAAAAAGTATATTTTTAAAGACTTCAGGGGATTCCCTGGTGGTCCAGAGGTTAAGACTCCATGCTTCCACTGCAGGGGACATGGGTTTGATCCCTGATTGGGAAACAAAGTTCCCACATGCCACATTGTATGACCAAAATAATGAATAGATTAAAAACTATAAAAGCTTAAAATGGAAACTATGTAATAAACTTCGCAGTGTTCAGAGTCTCATCACCAACATAGTTTTCCTAGAAAGTACTGCAGTTGATCCAGAGTGCTTTAGGTAGGTTTATGAAAAATGGAGGGAGGGAGATTTTTTTAAGTAAAGAAAAAATTAGATTCCAAGTGGCTTTACAAAAATATTTCTAATAGATCTTAATCTTTAAAAAAAAAAGTAGTCCATTCTCAGTATCTAGAATTTTTACAGTTCTTCTTAGATTACATTTCAGGGAAAGAAAAACTTCTCCCATTCAAACTGGGTTACATATACTGTTTTTTGACTTTACAAATATTAGGAAAAAATACTCTGGAAAAAGGAAAGCAAGAATCAAAGAGTATTACTTGTAGATCTGATAGATAAATATGCTCTGAGAAACACATGTCAGATCTCATAAACCAAGAAATATAAATTACTTGCAAAATGTGACCAACTTAATGTCATAAAAAACATTAATTACATTAACAAATTATGTTGTCTTTGCTGTATTTCTAACATTTACACACATCCTGGCTAGCTTCCCTGGTAGCTCAGCTGGTAAAGAATCCACCTGCAATGCAGGAGACCTGGGTTTGATCCCTGGGTAGGGAAGATCCCCTGGAGAAGGGAAAGGCTACCCACTCCAGTATTCTGACCTGAAGAATTCCATAGACAGCATAGTCCATGGGGTTGCAAAGAGTCAGACACAACTGAGCAACTATTACTTTTACTTTCTTTGGCTACATCTCAGATAATATACAGATACATTCCCATAGAGAGAGGAACCTGGTGGGGTACAGTCCATGGGGTTGCAAAGTCAGACACAATTTAGCGACTCAACAACTTTGCTAGAAAGGCAGAACCCTAAGGTAACTTGCTCTAAAAATAAAAGATACCAAGGGAACATTTCATGCAAAGATGGGCACAGTAAAGGACAGAAATGGTATGGACCTAACAGAAGCAAAAGATATTAAGAAGAGGTGGCACGAATACACAGAAGAACTTAATGACCATACAAAAAAGATCTTAATGACCCAGATAACCATGATGGTGTGATCACTCACCTAGAGCGATACATCCTGGAAGGCGAACTCAAGTGGGCTTTAGGAAGCATCACTACGAACAATGCTAGTGGAGGTGATGGAATTCCAGTTGAGCTATTTCAAATCCTAAAAGATGATGCTGTAAAAGTACTGCCCTTAATATGCCAGCAAACTTGGAAAATTCAGCAGTGGCCACGGGACGTGGAAAAGGTCCGTTTTCATTCCAGTCCCAAAGAAAGGCAATGCCAAAGAATGTTCAAACTACTGCACAATTGCACTATCTCATGCAAGCAAAATAATGCTCAAAATTCTCCAAGCCAGGCTTCAACAGAATGTGGACCGAGAACTTCCAGATGTTTAAACTGGATTAAGAAAAGGCAGAGGAACCAGAGATCAAATTGCCAACATCCACTGGATCATAGAAAAAGCAAGAGAGTTCCAGAAAAACATCTACTTCTGCTTCTTGACTATGCCAAAACCTTTGACTGTGTGGATCACAACAAACTGTGGAAAATGCTTAGAGATGGGAATATCAGACCACCGGACCTGCCTTCTGAGAAATCTGTATGCAGGTCAAAAAGTAACAGTTAGATCCGGACATGAACAGTGGACTGGTTCCAAATTAGGAAAGGCGTACGTCAAGGCTGTCTATTGTAACCCTGCTTATTTAAATTAAATGCTCAGTTCAGTTCAGTTCAGTCACTCAGTCGTGTCTGACTCTTTGCGACCCCGTGGACTGCAGCACGCCAGGCTTCCCTGTCCATCACCAACTCCTGGAGTTTACTCAAACTCATATCCATTGAGTCGGATGTATGCACAGTACATCATGAGAAATGCTGAGCTGAGTGAAGCGGAAGCTGGAATCAAGATTGCCAGGAGAAATACCAGTAACCTCAGATATGCAGATGACACCACTCTTATGGCAGAAATGAAGAGCTAAAGAGCCTCTTGATGAAAGTGAAAGAGGAGAGTAAAAAAGCTGGCTTAAAATTCAACATTCAAAAACCAAAGATCATGGCATCTGGTCCCATCTTGATGGCAAATAGATGGGGAAACAATGGAAACAGTGACAGACTTTATTTTCTTGGGTTCCAAAATCACTGCAGATGGTGACTGCAGCCATGAAATTAAAAGACACTTGCTTCTTGGAAGAAAAGCTAAGACCAACCTAGTCAGCATATTAAAAAGCAGAGACAGCACTTTGCCAACAAAGATCTGTATAGTCAAAGCTATTGTTTTTCCAATAGTCATGTATGGATGTGAGAGTTGGACCATAAAGAAAGCTAAGCATCGAAAAACTGATGCTTTTGAACTGTGGTGTTGGAGAAGACTCTTGAGAGTCCCTTGGACTGCAAGGAGATCAAACCAGTTAATCCTAAAGGAAATCAATCCTGAATATTCATTGGAAGACTGATGGTGAAGCTGAAGCTCCAATACTTTGGCCATCTGATGCGAAGAACTGACTCATTGGAAAAGACCTTGATGTGAGAAAGATTGAAGGCAAGAGGAGAAGGGGATGACAGAAAATGAGATGACTGAATGGCAGTATGGACTTGATGGACATGAATTTGAACAAGCTCTCAGAGTTGGTGATGGACAGGGAAGTCTGGCATATGCTGCAGTCCATGAGGCCGCAAAGAGTAAGACACGACTGAGGAACTGAACTGAACTGAACTGAAATTAAGTCTTATCGTGCTAGTAACTCTCTGCTCTTCTCTTACAAATAGCCAAAGAAGGAGATTTTACGATTTTGTCAAAATTAGCTTTTGTCTTAGCAGAAGTTTTCAGAGGTACAGAATGTTGAGTCAAGCATCCAATACAACTAAATAAATATTTAACTATGATTGATGGCTACTTTTTCTAATGATGTTGCTTTGATACTGGTTCTTTTTGTTTTAAAAAAAAATGTTCATTGGAGTTGAAGAGGATACATTTTAAACTTCTAAATCCAGTACTTAAACATTCTCTTCTCCAGAAGAGAACTGAATGAGTTCATCAATAGTAAGAAAAAGATTGTCCCACATGTCCTGTCTGATCATTAGCAGTGTCAAAAGCAGTGGTGGTTTCCGCCTCTGATGTTATAGCCACACGAGGCTTAACCTCAGTCTTTTAAAATGCAGAGCCTTGGGCCAGCCATGCCAGTGGCCGCTCTTGATTACATTCTCTACAGTTGTGACTTCCCTGGTGGTCCAGCGGTTAAGACTGTGCTGCCAGTGCAGAGAATGTGGGTTCAGTCCCTGTCGGAGAACTAAGATCCCACATGCTACATGGCATGGCCAAAAGATTGAAATAAATAAAGGATACATTTTGATAGTCTCTCCAATTATAATTCACATGGTTTGACATATTGCTGTATTCCTCCTATTGCTGTGAAAGTTGCTCAGGCATGTCTGATTCTTTGCAACTCCATGGACTGTAGCCCAACCAGGCTTCTGCCAATGGGATTCTCTAGGCAAGACTGCTGGAGTGGGTAGCCGTTCCCTTCTCCAGGGGACCTTTCCAACCCAGGATTGAACCCAGGTCTCCTGCATTGCAGGCGGATTCTTCACCACCTGGGCCACCAGGGAAGGTTCCAGAAGTTTTTTATAAACAAACCCGGAGAAAAACCTCCACGTGTTTTCATTATTATGAGATTTTAGGGTAAAGTTCATAACCAGTTAGCCACAGGATTTCACCCAAGAAATGATGAACCAGTAAAAAGACTACAAGCCAAGAGCTTCAGGAAAAGCCATATGTATGATATTCAGCACTCAGTCTAATATTCAGGAAGAATAAGAAACTCATAAATATTCTGTGCGTGGATACATTTAATAAAAATACACACACACGTTCTTCTAGAGAATAATAGATGGTTAAATTTTATTAAAATAACAGGTCAGATGTAAAAACTGACTCCAAATTCCATCCTCCCCAAAAAGTTATAAAAGATAAAATATGTATTATTTTAAAATGTGAGGTAACTTACTTCACAGAGTGAACTGAATGTGATTTCAAATGTTATCCCAGAGCAATTTGACAAGTAGTGGCTTTTCAAAGTGACGTGTGTCTAATCGAATAAACAAAGTGATTTGTAATCGTGACAAGGTGGACGAGCAATGGAAATACAGTAAGGAAGACGAGAAGGCAAAAACATAGACGGTGACAGGTGTTTGCACAAGCACCCCGGAACATGGAAATACATATTCTAATGTTCATCTTTCTATTCTGTCATAATAGAGGAGAATCATGAAAGACCGATCGTTCTAAGTAATGACTGAGTGAACCAGATGCAGGCGAGCCATAGGCTGACTTGTAGGATTTTCTGATGAAAATTACAGAACTGGCTGTTCTAGGAAATTATAGTTCCATCACTGTCAAATAATGCAATCACAGAAAGATCTTAGGGTTCATTAATGTAGTCTTTGAATATTCAAGGAAAAATGCCTTTTGTCTGTTGTTATGATCAAGCCTTAGATGATTTTCCCTAAATTTGAATAAACTTGTTTTTTCAGTCCTGATTTCTTTATGTAAATTGGACATGATTATTACACACCCATGTAGCAGAGCATTAGAAAAGTAATGGCAGAATTCACCTAAAATGTGCTGAGCTCTAAGAGGAACACTATTATTCTGCTTTCTTCTTCACTTTAAAATTATCCCCAAGTGGGAAGAAAAAACATGTTCTCCGGCTTCCTGTTGGTACTTTCTTGGGATTGATTCTTTTAACAGTATATCTGTTTTTTAAAAAATGTATAAACAGCAGGTGGTTTACAGATAATAACATATTGAGAAGTGTCTTGAACGTGTGGAACAATAACAGCTGACCATCCCGTTACATCATAGCAAAATGCAACCAGTGAACTATGAGTAATAATGGTAAATGAGTAAAATTAGAATCTCCACTCACATCTAGTTTCTCACTTTGAAAATATTTATTTAGGATTTTTTTTCTCAGCTTTTCATTGAAGACCAAAATGGAGCAGACTGGCATCTTGCCTTAAAATTATTGGTATTTTCACGTCTAAAAACAAAACTCACTTTAAATGATAAGCTGCCCTTCCCAATTTTTTAATGTCTGAAACTTTGAATAATTACATGTGTATACATTTTCATATCAAGTTGAAGTATAAGCAAGAAAAATACTCTTTCATAGTAAATATGTTAGAGGTTTGATATATATTTTCTAGCTTTGTTTTCTGTAAAGTGTGTTTAATTTTTTACAAATCAGTGATAAACTCCTAAAGAAGAAAGTCATATTGTTGGCACATATTTTGTATTAGTTGGATTCATATGGAATGTTTTCAACATCATTTAACAATTAGGCAAACTTGCTGCCCCCTAAAGAACATTGCGAGAGACCTGGGTTTGATCCATGGGTTGGGAAGATCCCCTGGAGAAGGGAAAGGCTACCCAGTCCAGTATTCTGGCCTGGAGAATTCCACGGACTATATAGTCCATGGGGTCTCAAAGAGTCGGACAGGACTGAGTGACTTTCACTTTGAAAGATCATTGTGTAGAGATGGGTGTCAAACTTGGCTGCATGCACATTAAGATCATCTGGAGAGATTTTAAAATCTCAATGCCAAGGCTGCACCCCAGGTCAATTACATCAGAATTCCTCGAGGTGAGATCCCAGCATGAGTAGTTTATACAACTTCCCTGTCAGTTCCAACATGTGGCCAAGTTTGCGAATCATTCGTGTCGAGAACTCAGTTTCTAATTTTTCTTGTTAAGCCTTTGTTTCCTTCACCAGACATTCTTTAAACACATAACGGATAGCATTTTTTGCTCTCTCCTATATATCTTATTATATAATATTTTACAGTGGGTCATTGAATGGAGCTTTTTCTGGTAGAACTTTAGATAAAAGTTTTCCCAGTCCAAATCGAAAAGGCACCAAACTGTGGCTTCTGTACTGAACCTGGTGACTTTTCAACTTTACTCCTTTTATCATAAGAAAAATTTTTATCTCATCCAGGTATCCTGTACAAGGGAAACGGGGAGAATCAGTTTATCTCCCAGCAGCCCCCCGTGGTGAGCAGTATCATGGGCAACGGAAGAAGGCGCAGCATCTCATGCCCAAGCTGCAACGGTCAAGCCGATGGTAATAAACTCTTGGCCCCAGTGGCGTTGGCGTGTGGGATCGACGGCAGTCTGTACGTGGGGGATTTCAACTATGTTCGGCGGATATTCCCTTCTGGAAATGTAACAAGCGTTTTAGAGCTAAGGTATGTCTCTCCTTATTTTGGAGTTTTGATCATAGTGAAACATGCTTTTATTTTAAAATAATGTTGCATATGGTGTACTAATTTATTTACTTAAACATACCTTTCTAGTGTTTAAAATTCTCCTTAGAAAGCAGTGAAAATCTTGGTTCAAATTTGGAAAAGCCCAACACATGTATATTGGGCCATAAATGTATGAAAGAGTATAAAATAACCTAGTATATAAAATCTCACTGATTCCAGTGAATTTTCTTTACTCCAATAAGCTAGAACTATGGGTTTTAAATTTCTATAGTTATCTTTAGAAAAACCTTGTGATACAGGTTGTTATACTTTTATTTCACATTGGTTGAAATTAAAGCATAAAATTTTTCCTACAATATTAGGACATAACGGTAAACAAACTAAGCCTGTAACTTTCAACTGGAATATCAAATCTTCACGTTGGGTTGACTCATTAACCATAATGCCAGTAGTTAAAGTAACAAATTACTGTTTTTGCTTTGTTCATTTAAGCATGTTTATCAAAATCATTCTGTTCTATAAATTGTTTGATAAGCACTGACCTACAAAATTCATTCCAGTGTTAGTTCTGCTTAAGTTAGCAATTTTCCATAAAATAATTAAAATCTCAGTATTCAGTTCATTATATAGAAACCTTTTCTAACTATGCTTTTTTTCTCCACCTTTTTATCTGCTTCCACCAAGAAATAAAGATTTTAGACATAGGTAAGCATCTTGCTTAAAGGCTATTGTGTATTTTTGAATGTCCTTTGTATGTGTCAACTTGACTCTCTGACATTGCTTTCTAAGAACGTTTTATCATGAGAGAGGAAAGTCAGCAGCAGAGAACATCTGAGGAATGAAAACTGCACAAATGAACTATTAGGATACAGCATATTGCAAAGCCTATATTGTGCAGTATAATTTGAAAAATATTTTCGAGTTGGCTAACAGATTAAATTTTGTCGCAGAAAACCATTATAATGAGCATCTCTGTGTAACAAAAAAGAAACCTGTAAGTTTCAGGTACTGACTGTAAGCCATATTGAACAGAACAACATTTGAAGCACAGTTGAGAGAGTTTGAGGGGCATTTGGTTTGACCAATAGCGAGGGCAGATCTGCATTATGGGGCCCAAAGCTTATGAATAAGGGGCCTAGGTTAAAGAAAAAGAACCTGAAGATAGTTTACTTTGGCAAATTTTTTAAAGCATAAGATCCCATGAACATGCTTCCAGGGGCCCTTGGACTTGGAAGGAACTCGTACGAGTGGAGGAGCCCTAAAGGTTAAGCTTTACTGACTTCCTAGTAAATTCATTGCTGCTGTAGTTTAAACTGTATTTCAGTTCAGTTCAGTTCAGTCGCTCAGTCCTGACCGACTCTTTGCGACCAGTGAATCATAGCATGCCAGGCCTCCCTGTCCACCACCAACTCCCGGAGTTCACTCAAACTCACGTCCATCTAGTCAGTGACGCCATCCAGCCATCTCATCCTGTCGTCCCCTTCTCCTCCTGCCCCCAATCCCTCCCAGCATCAGGGTCTTTTCCAGTGAGTCAACTGTTCGCATGAGGTGGCCAAAGTACTGGAGTTTCAACTTTAGCATCACTCGTTCCAGTGAACACCCAGGACTGATCTCCTTTACGATGGACCGGTTGGATCTCCTTGCAGTCCAAGAGACTCTCAAGAGTCTTCTCCGACACCACACTTCAAAAGCATGAAATCTTCGGTGCTCAACTTTCTTCACAGTCCAACTCTCACGTCCACACATGACCACTGGAAAAACCATAGCCTTGGCTAGATGGACCTTTGTTGGCAAAGTAATATCTCTGCTTTTGAATATGCTATCTAGGTTGGACATAACTTTCCTTCCAAGGAGTAAGCGTCTTTTAATTTCATGGCTGTAGTCACCATCTGCAGTGATTTTGGAGCCCAAAAAAATAAAGTCAGCCACTGTTTCCCCATCTATTTCCCATGAAGTGATGGGACCAGATGCCATGATCTTCATTTTCTGAATGTTAAGCTTTAAGCTAACTTTTTCACTCTCCTCTTTCACTTTCATCAAGAGGCTTTTTAGTTCATCTTCACTTTCTGCCATAAAGGTGGTGTCATCTGCAAATCTGAGGTTATTGATATTTCCCCGAGCAATCTTGATTCCAGCTTGTGCTTCTTCCAGCCCAGCATTTCTCATGATGTACTCTGCTTATAAGTTAAATAAGCAGGGTGACAATATACGTCAAGGAGTATGACAATAAGTATGTCAAGGAGTCTTGACGTACTCCTTTTCCTGTTCGGAACCAGTCTGTTGTTCCATGTCCAGTTCTAACTGTTGCTTCCTGACCTGCATACAGGTTTCTCAAGAGGCAGGTCAGGTGGTCTGGTATCCCCATCTCTTTCAGAATTTTCCACAGTTTTTGTGATCCACATAGTCAAAGGCTTTGGCATAGTCAAGAAAGCAGAAATAGATGTTTTTCTGGAACTCTCTTGCTTTTTGGATGGCCCAGTGGATGTTGGCAATTTGATCTCTGGTTCTTCTGCCTTTTCTAAAACCAGCTTTAACATCTGGAAGTTCATGGTTCATGTATTGCTGAAGCCTAGCTTGGAGAATTTTGAGCATTACTTTACTAGCGTGTGAGATGAGTGCAATTGTGTGGTAGTTTTAGCATTCTTTGGCATTGCCTTTCTTTGAGATTGGAATGAAAACAGACCTTTTCCAGTCCTGTGGCCACTGCTGAGTTTTCCAAATTTGCTGGCTTTAAACCCCATTTAAACTGTATATTTTCCTAAGTTGAGAGAATTAATAGATTTGAGTTTTAAGAAAAAGTGTTTCCACTGACATTATTATGGAGGAAAAGACTTTATTCAAGGTGCAGAATGAATGTCATTGAAGCAAGCATATAGGCTCCAAAGTTTTCCAGATTCTGTTTGCTCTGTACACTTAGCTGAGAAGGTACAGGACAAGCTTGTATAATGTATGGGCACTTTTAACTGAAAAGATTTCCTCGGGACAGCAAAAAAAAAAAGGCAGGGGTGGGGGCAGCGGGGGGAGTATGTTTTAAAGGAAAGCTAGCAAAAGGAAAAAAAAGCAAGGTATATTGGACATGCTCAATCTAGTTTGGCCATTAAAATAACTAATACAATGATACTGGATAGAAAAGTTAGTGATAGTTAGCGTGAAGTCCTTCAGTGAAACCTTTGTGTGGAGATTGACAACTAGGAAATAAAAAGCAAAGGTCAGCTGAAAGGTGTGTAGCTGTCACATATCCTTACGACCCATAGCCACAGTCCCAAGGCCTTCACCTAAGCTCCCCTGTTGATCTTACCCTATCAACTAATAGCCCAGCCACATGCAGAAACTAGCACAGAATTTCTCCAGACATCTGAGCATGAAAAGCTCTGCTGTTAGAAACCACAGCTGAATATCAAAATTGTTCTGCCTGGTCTTTTAGTAACTGTAGAGAAGAGAAGACAAGCTGGTGTGTATACCAACTAAATGCAGAAACGCTGGAGGCGATACAGAAAAAATGATCAAAACAGCCACCTTTTTAACAGGCTGGGCTGTTCCAGGCCAGGCACAGTGCCAGATACACAGTGTCTCACACCCACACAGCAGCCCTTAAAGGTTACACAGGAACTAAGAGAGGCTCAAGGAGGTTATGCCTCTTCCCCCGAGATACGTAACTAAGAAATGGGGAACAGAGATTTGAACCAGTCTGAAAAGCGTGTTCTTTACACTATACCACATCAGTTCAGTTGCTCAGTCACATTCTACTCTTTGCCGCATGCCAGGCCCCCCTGTCCATCACCAACTCCCGGAGTTTACTCAAACTCATGTCCATTGAATCAGTGATGCCATCCAACCATCTCATCCTCTGTCGTCCCCTTCTCCTCCTGCCTTCAATCTTTCCCAGCATCAAGGTCTTTTCCAATGAGTCAGTTCTATACATCAGGTAGCTAAAGTATTGGAGTTTCAGCTTCAACATCATTCCTTCCAAAGAACACCCAGGACTGATCTCCTTAAGGATGAACTGGTTGGCTCTCCTTGCAGTCAAAGAGACTCAAGAGTCTTCTCCAACACCACAGTTCAAAAGCATCAATTCTTCGGCGCTCAGCTTTCTTGAGAATCCAACTCTCACATCCATACATGACCACTGGAAAAACCATAACCTTGACTAGACGGACCTTTGTTGGCAAAGTAATGTCTCTGCTTTTTAATATGCTGTCTAGGTTGGTCATAACTTTCCTTCCAAGGAGTAAGTGTCTTTTAATTTCTTTACACTATACCGCATAGTCAGTTTTCATCTGTCCAAGCAGCCAGGTTTCTATAGGCTAATTCCCTGGATTTATAAAAAGCTAGATTTATTTCACAATCATCTGATAAATTATGTAGAACTGTCATCTCTCTCAAAAAAAATCTGTGAGATCAGAGCTACATTATTAACAATACTTTGTACAATGACTCATTCTGTACTAGCACATGATGTTTGGCAGTGATGCTCATTGTAATCCCTCTCTCGTGATCCTTCTCTGTACATTATCCCTGTACATTATCCATGGACTCTTGCATTTGTTTTATGTGCCATCTGTGTAAAATACAGTGGTTTAGGTTTTAAATTGATATCCATCTTTATTAAAACTGTATTGACTGATCACTTACCATGTGCTGGGTTCTTGGACAGATTGTAGTATTCAGACAGTCCATGCTCTCAGAACTCACAATCCAGTAGGGAGAACAAGATGTAATAGACTAAATAGCATCAGCAATGTCACTCTTTGACACCTAACCACATGGCTTGTATTTCGAGAGTAAACGTGTGGAGGCTTCTCTGGTGGCTCACGTGGTAAAGAATCTGCCTGCAATGTGGGAGACCAGGTTTGATCCCTGGGTCAGGAAGATCCCCTGGAGAAGGGAATGGCAAACCATTCCAGTGTTCTAGCCTAGAGAATCCCATGGACAGAGGAGGCTGACAGTCCATAGGATCGCAAAGAGTCAGGCACAACTGAGCAACTAACACTTTTTCACTTTCTGTGAAGGGAGAGATTACAGGGAAATGGCAGTGTGTTTAAGAAAAGTTTCCTGGGAGGTTGATTTGACGCAGGTCTAAAATGAAATCTGCTGACACAGAACAACCAGGAGAAAGGAGAGCAGTCATGAAGAAAGAATATAGAACAAGCCAAGTTACTTGCTCAGAAGAGATGAGTGGGACATGTTCTAAGAGAAACCCAATCCAATTCAAAATTACGATAACATCAAAATGACCGTGTTGGTAGTAATGAGAGATCAGTAGGAAGGCAGGTTAAGGTCAGAGAGCTCAGGGCCTTGAATGCTCTAAGGAGTTACTCTCTGGTCCTGCAGAGTAGCAGACAGTGGGGAACCATGGTCTGCTTTTGAACAAGAGAGCAGCATCTCAGAGTGGCCTTTTAGGAAGATGAATCTGGTGTCAGTGTCCACGATGACATAAAGATCAGTTAGGAAGCCGTATGTGAAACCATGAGATGCTAGGTACCTGAAATAGTCTGAGAAGTCATGAGGAATCAGCTGATGAGATAAAGGAAGGCAGAGAATGGACACAGGGTGTGAGTGATGAGAAAGAGAAAGATGTAGGAAAAATTAAAAAATAAGGCTTTTAAGTTCACATCATCAAACAGATGATAATAATCATTGACAAAAATTAGGGATTCATTTGCTTAGTAACTAATTTATCAAAATTGATTTAACAAAGCCAAGGTATTTCAGCTCATCAGAGCTTCTTCATTTAGCTTAAGAAATGAAAATTCTTTACAGAGGCTTCTTCCTGTTTACCGACCAATATCATCTTCCTTGTATCAGGTGATAGACTCCTACCTGGGCTTCCCTGGTGACCCAGCAGTAAAGAATCTGCCTGTCCATGCAGGAGACACGGGTTCAGTCCCTGGGTTGGGAAGACCCCCGAGAGAAGGAAATGGCAACCCACTCCAGTATTCTTGCCTGGAGAATCCCACAGACAGAAGAGCCTGGCGGGCTGCAGTCCACGGAGTCGCAAAGAGTCAGAACAACAACAACAAAAGGATGCTACCTGGCTTTCTCCTTAGCCCCACTTCCCTGGCTAGCACAAAAGTCATGAAAGACTTAGGGATAGGTGGTAGAAAGAAAAATGAAAATATGTCTAAATATATAAAAATGAACAGGGAAGTCAGTTGTTAATGATGAAGTAAAGTAGAAAAATGAATGTTTCTTCACCTCTTCCTATGCTTCATAGCATATCAACAGTCTCATTAATTGGACTGATGGAAATAATATATTGAATAAGAAAATAAATATAAAAGCATTCTTAATATTTTAAAATTCAGAGTATTCTGTCATACCAAACGTATTAAGTATTTGTCAGGATATTGTATCAAATCAAATTGTCTAGCTATTCTTTAATTGATATAAATACTACCCAACATATTAAATTTTTACATAAATGAGAGCTTCCAAAATGCTTAGAAAATAAGTTTTTTTATATATGTTCAACATTTCCCCTATGATGTTCCTAGTATGTTTGCTAACAAACCCCTTTTGTAGGTAGTAAATGTTAGATCATTCCTGATCCAATTCTTTAAAATTCCAAAACAAAGGAAACTAAATTCATTAACCAATACCAGCCAAGGGGCATTTAAGCATGTAATTCTAAAAATCAACTTTGTGAATTTTATATTACCAATTAAAAGATCAAAGAAGTGTCAATCACAGGTCTGTGAAATTGAACAGATTAAAGTTTTGATAGAAAACTCTAAAAAATTGATTCAGTGCTTGTCATTGACTTAATAGTTAAAAATTAAGCAAGCACAAAAATATCACATCCCAAACCCAAAGCCTTGCTTGCAATAATATAAACAATCTTTTTTTAGCCAGAAAATCATAGTTTTATACATTAATATAATTTATAACCTTCAGAAACACTCTGTATTCCAAGGGCCGTGGTACAGTTTCCAACTGCAAAGCTTTGTAAGTGTTAATAATATCTATTCTATAGCTTGGCCTTCCCTGGTAGCTCAGATGGTAAAGGATCTGCCTGCAATGTAGGAGACCCAGGTTTGATCCTTGGGTCGGGAAGATCTCCTGGAGAAGGGAGTGGCTATCCACACCAGTATTGTTGGCTGGAGAATCCCATGGACAGAGGAACCTGGCAGGCCCATGGGGGCTGCAAAAGAGTCGGACACAATGTTAGTCGAATGAGCGACTAACATTCCATACAGCTTGTCCTTTGCAAATATTTCTCTAGTCTAAGAAGGCTGAATTATGATAAAATAAATGAGGAAACCTAGTCTGCATTTACCACTGGCTCTGTCTAAATCTATAATCTAATTGAGTAAGACGTAGAGAAGACAGCTTGGATCTAGACAATTCAGGGTAAGTTAAGAGTCCAGGCACAGTATAGTATAGCATAGGTTCTTAACTTGATCTCAGCTTCTTTGCTTTTGATGCTATTGGTCAAAGTCTCAATGTTATCATAAACCTTTCTGAAATAAAAATCTCAGTTGGTCACCCAAGAAGGCTATGTATATAATTCTACTGAACAGAGATTCCCCCAAACTGTGCACTTGGTAAATTTCCTGCACCCTAGTTACCAGCATCTGACAGCTGGCAGTCATCATAGCCTCACATTTTCACAGGAGATACATCACTGATGTAAAAACTCATCACCCATTTGTACCACCACCCCAGCCTCTCCAGTGCTTTGGCTTTGCAGAAACTTGGAAGGGCAAGAACCAACACCCCCTTCAGAAAACTCTTTGCTTAAATCAGGTGTCCTTGAATCCCAAACACATCACACACGCTGCTCAGAGCTTCTTGCCACCAGCCTGTCAACTGAAAATTTCCACACTCACTTTTTTTTTCTTTGAGGGTTTCAGTACAGAGCCCCCGTTTTTTTTCTTTTAAGGGAAACTGGGTCCCAAGAAGCAGCTCTAATTTACCATAGCAGGCTGCACTGTAGGGAAAGGAGCTCGCTCTAATTTCCTGCTGTTCTGTGGGGAATATTTCCAGAGGCGAATGCTCCTCTCCAGGGCTGCATACGCCTCCACATTTGTTCTTCTGGACAATAGACTTCTGTGCAAAATTAGAGCCTTCACTTGATGCACATTTTTAAAGCCACTGGCAGATAGTGCTTGATTTAGACATTTCTGTGTCTTCAAGGAAGGAGATGCTTCAGGACAGAAAATATAAAGCATCACTTTGGACCTTGTCTTTTTACCGTTCCACTGGAATAAAAGTGATGCCAACAGATGCAAAGCTTATGACCTGAATGTCTATTATTTTTGGACCAAGAAAACTCATGCCCTATAGCTAAAGAGGATACCGCTGCTATTCAAGCAGGCGTCTCAGAAATCTGTTGTTGTCTTCTCAAAATGAGGGACATCATGAAAAAGTATGCATTCTTCATTTACCTTTAGCATCATTCAATTAGAAACCATTCAGACTGGATATTTTAAGAAGGATCTTCATTGTTTTGGTGGTTTTGACATTACAGAATAATAGCAGGACTAAAGAAACAAATGGAACCTATTCAAGTTTAGAGAATCTTTTTTCCTGATTTACACGTTCAGAAGGCAAGTTATAGTTTCGTTAACAATAATTATTACACTTCTACACGGGTTGAGTCACAAGGCCAAAGACAGCGCAGTGAACGAGGAGACAGGACACAAGTCAGTGTTAAGAATAGCTAATGCTTATTGAGTATGTACTGTGTGGTCAGCGCTGTGGTCAGGATTTTACTTGCACTAGTTCATGTAACCCTCTCAGTAGCCTATGCAATCTGCATTGTTTTCACGTTTACAGATAAGGAAGCTGAGGCAAAGTTAGCTGGCTTGCTCAAGGTCACACAGTTTAGTGATGAAGCTGATGTTCAAACACGGGCGTCGTGGTCCAGAGGTTATGCTCATATATATACAGCTGGCAGGAAGATAAAATACATGTGTATATGTTTACAACCAACTGTATTGTAATTAGTGTATAATCAGGGAGATAGAGACTAGAGAATCTTTCCAATGTCCTGCCTTCCAAAATAGACCCAGCTTGATTGAGTTATGACTGTGTCACAGCTGTATATATAATATATATATCTGGAAGAGCGACTCTGCCAATACCAGACTGATTATTGGAGGGGAAAAAAAACCTCTACAAAATTTTTCTGAATATTATAATGATATGTAACTTTTCACCTCAGTACAAAGTAATAAACTACCATGTTACGGAACACAGTATGTCTTAGTGCATTTAAGATTTCAGGCATCAGGACTTCTCTGGAAGTGGTTAAGACTCTGAGCTCCCAAAGCAGTGGGCACTGGTTCGATGCCTGGTTCAGAAACTTAGGATCCCACATGCCACAAAAAGAAAAAAAAAATTTTTTTTCATTTTTGATGCCAGGTGTTTTTGGTTTGATTGCAAGAGGAAACCGGAGATTTCCCTACAATGAGATGCAAGTAGAATCACTAGAATGTTATACTTCACTGGAGAGTTTGTTAGTGACCCCCTTCCCCTGGAATAATCCTTAAGCCCATCACTCAAGGGGTGTATATTAATGGCTTTGCATGGAACCAAAAAATTTCGAGAGCTTGCTTCTTTGTTTAGGTTGGGAGCATATCGCCTTCTAAAGGTAATTACTTTTAAGATGGCTGTTTAATAAATTGTTACATTCTCAACAACAGACAAGGAAAAGAGTCATGTCAGAGATTGGCACCAGTTCTTTTAAATGGTTGTTCACAGTGCTGTTCATTTTCTAGTCATTGATGAGGAGTCTCAGTTTATAATCAGTTTCTCATCATCTGTTTTATTTTGCTTTTAATTTCTGTGTTTTAGGAGTAACTATTTTTGTGATGTTTCTGTATGATCTTTTCTTACAGCAGCAACCCAGCTCATAGGTACTACCTTGCAACTGATCCGGTCACGGGAGATTTGTATGTTTCCGACACTAACACCCGCAGGATTTATCGCCCAAAGTCACTTACGGGTGCAAAAGACTTGACTAAGAACGCTGAAGTGGTGGCAGGAACAGGGGAGCAGTGCCTTCCTTTCGATGAAGCCAGATGTGGGGATGGCGGGAAGGCTGTGGAAGCAACACTCATGAGTCCCAAAGGTACCGACCAGCGTTTACCAATCAGAGGATTTCTTTTCATTAAAAAATTAAAAGGTGGAAAATCCAGTTAGTGCCTGATTGTGTTTAATGCTGAGTTAACATTTTCCTCTCAACTGTGTTCTGGAAAGCCGTTTCACATCTAGTGTTTTGAAAAGCCATTTAGTGTGAAACGGCTAAAATCTTAAAGTTGATTTTACAGTAAAATCAACTGTAGGTTGATCTTTACGTGCTTGGCCTTTTTTATTATCATACCATTTTTTTCAACTTGTCAAGGAATCAGGCAACTACTCAGTATCATTCAGGTCACATCCTTTTCAGCTTCAGGGAAGTGTCCACATTCTTTCATTGTCCTGGAATTTCTTTGTCGTGAATGAGTCCCAGGCCTCTCTAAGAACCATCACTAAGTGACCCTATTAGCCGTCACCCAGTTTGGAGCTACTAAACTTTTGTTTCTATGCCATGGGAAAAAAAATGCTTGCTGTGATGAATTCTGGAGGTAACAGGGGCTAAAAATTCTATGTGACAGGGGCCTCTAGCTTTTAAACCAGTCAGAACTGACTCCTTCTTCATGTATTATGCCATTCATTACAGTGTTTTTCGATTTGAGCCTTTTTTTTTTCATTATAGCTAGAGACTGTTATGTGAACACGGACTGGAAAAAAGTATTTGTTGTGCTGAATTATTCATCCTAGCAGATTTCATTGTAACAAGGTCAACAAAACACTAACCTTGGCTTAGATCTATTTTTGTTAGAATAGAGTTACTCTAAGTTCAGCATAACAGAATTTGACCTGTTTCTATAATTTATAGATAGCAACACTATATGGTGTTTATATTTTAAACACACGTACTACCCATATGATCCACATGCTAAGTATAGATTCTTATAAATTTGGGTTCTTTATTACATTTTACATTGATTTGTAATGTTAAAAAATGCCTGTGTTGGGGTTTTTTCTAATGTGTTGGCAATCTGCAGTCTTACCTCCTGTCCGCTGCCCATGTTATTGATGTTAAATGTTGAGTTTAACGATGGCTGTGAGAATTTAATTAAATCATTTTTGAAAGGTTACTAACAGGTGCTCTCTTGGATACAGGAATGGCAGTTGATAAAAATGGATTAATCTACTTTGTTGATGGAACAATGATCCGAAAAGTTGATCAGAATGGAATCATATCAACTCTCCTGGGCTCTAATGACCTGACCTCAGCCAGACCTTTAACCTGTGACACAAGCATGCACATCAGCCAGGTAGTGAAAACACGGCCCCAGAGTGTCTGTTTTTCTGCTGCGTGCCCTGATTTACAGTGTCCGTAAACTGTGAAGACACCGTCTTAAACCACACGTGTCATGGCGGCAGTCCTCGTGATAAAGTTCTTCCATTGATATGTGTCTCCCGAGCTAATACAAAGTTATTTTCTTCTCCAGTTCTGCATTTGAAGAATTCAGTGAAATACAGGACAATTATCACTAAGAAATGCTAATCATTTGTCATAAAATACCGTTAAAGCGCAGCATGCAGATATTCCAAGAAGAACAAAACTGCTTAAATCTCTAAGCTTGTGATCGTGCGAGAGAACCCTCCCCCTAAGATTAGTCCTCAGGGACTTCTGTTTAGAATTAGAAACTTTACTATTGGCCTGATTGAAAACACAAGAGAACACTAATGTATTCATAACCTAGAAAGCCCCAGCATTTGGTGATTGTTACTGCTGAAAGGAACTGTATTCATATCTCACTGATATCTATTAACTCACTACTTAGAGGTTCATTTGCTACTTAGCTATAATCTGCAAAATCTTGCAGTGAGCTGCATTTTTAAATAAAATTTATTTCTTCCATTTGTCTCCACTCCAAACGTTTACATTTATTTCACTGTATAAGTTTTAAAAACAATTTTAAAACAGTTTATCAGATTAACAGTCATTTCCCTAAATGGTCTAATTTACTCTCCTGGCAAATGACCCGCAGCTCAGCAACAGGCTAACCAGACCATCTCTTCTTTTTTTTAACTCAGGTACGCCTGGAATGGCCCACTGACCTAGCCATTAACCCAATGGACAACTCCATTTACGTGCTGGATAATAATGTCGTCTTACAGATCACCGAGAACAGGCAGGTGCGCATCGCTGCCGGGCGGCCCATGCATTGCCAGGTGCCGGGGGTGGAGCATTCCGCGGGCAGGCAAGCAGTGCAGACGCCCCTGGAGTCCGCCACCGCCATTGCTGTGTCCTACAGCGGGGTCCTGTACATCGCCGAAACCGACGAAAAGAAAATCAACCGGATTCGGCAAGTCACCACCGACGGGGAGATCTCCCTGGTCGCCGGGATACTGTCAGAGTGTGACTGCAAAAACGATGCCAACTGTGACTGCTACCAGAGCGGAGATGGCTATGCCAAAGATGCCAAACTGAGCGCTCCGTCCTCCCTCGCCGCCTCCCCGGATGGTACCCTGTACATCGCAGACCTGGGCAACATTCGGATCCGGGCAGTGTCAAAGAACAAGCCTTTACTTAACTCTATGAACTTCTACAAGTTGCCTCTCCGACTGATCAAGAGCTATACATCTTTGACATCAATGGCACTCACCAGTATACTGTCAGCTTAGTCACTGGCGATTACCTGTACAACTTTAGCTACAGCAACGACAATGACATTACCGCCGTGACTGACAGTAACGGCAACACCCTTAGGATTAGACGGGACCCGAATCGCATGCCAGTCCGAGTGGTGTCTCCAGATAACCAAGTGATATGGTTGACCATAGGGACGAATGGGTGTCTGAAAAGCATGACCGCTCAAGGACTAGAACTAGTTTTGTTTACTTACCATGGCAACAGTGGCCTTCTAGCCACTAAAAGCGATGAAACCGGATGGACAACATTTTTTGAGTAAGTATATCAAAATTCTACTCTGATTATAAAATAGTGTATATAATAATGTAACATAATAACAGTATGATCCTTTTTCTGCCTTTTTTTTGGTTTTTATTGAAGCATAGTTGGTTTATAATGTGTGTTTCAGAGCAAAGTGATTCAGTTGTGTATATATACATATATATTATACACACATATATTCCTTTTCAGATTCTTTTCCATTATAGGTTATTACAAGATACTGAATATAGTTTCCTGTACTATACAGTAGGTCCCTTTTTATCTATTTTATATATAATAGTATATATCAGTTCAGTCGCCCAGTCATGTCCGACTTTGTGACCCCATGAACCGCAGCACGCCAGGCCTCCCTGTCCATCACCAACTCCCGGAATTTATTCAGACTCAAGTCCATCGAGTCAGTGATGCCATCCAGCCATCTCATCCTCTGCTGTCCCCTTCTCCTCCTGCCCCCAATCCCTCCCAGCATCAAGGTCTTTTCCAATGAGTCAACTCTTCGCATGAGGTGGCCAAAGTACTGGAGTTTCAGTTTCAGCATCATTCCTTCCAAAGAAATCCCAGGGCTGATCTCCTTCAGAATGGACTGGTTGGATCTCCTTGCAGTCCAAGGGACTCTCAAGAGTCTTCTCCAACACCACAGCTCAAAAGCATCAATTCTTCAGCGCTCAGCCTTCTTCACAGTCCAACTCTCACATCCATACATGACCACAGGAAAAACCATAGCCTTGACTAGGCGGACCTTAGTCAGCAAAGTAATGTCTCTGCTTTCGAATATACTATCTAGGTTGGCCATAACTTTTCTTCCAAGGAGTAAGCCTCTTTTAATTTCATGGCTGCAGTCACCATCTGCAGTGATTTTGGAGCCCAAAAAAATCGTCTGACACTGTTTCCACTGTTTCCCCATCTATTTCCCGTGAACTGATGGGACTAGATGCCATGATCTTCGTTTTCTGGATGTTGAGCTTTAAGCCAACTTTTTCACTCTCATCTTTCACTTTCATCAAGAGGCTTTTTAGTTCCTCTTCACTTTCTGCCATAAGGGTGGTGTCATCTGCATATCTGAGGTTATTGAGATTTCTCCCGGCAGTCTTGATTCCACCTTGTGTTTCTTCCAGTCCAGCGTTTCTCATGATGTACTCTGCATAGAAGTTAAATAAGCAGGGTGACAATATACAGCCTTGACGTACTCCTTTTCCTATCTGGAACCAGTCTGTTGTTCCATGTCCAGTTCTAACTGTTGCTTCCTGACCTGCATACAGGTTTCTCAAGAGGCGGGTCAGATGGTCTTGCATTCCCATCTCTTTCAGAATTTTCCACAGTTGTGATCCACACACTCAAAGGCTTTGGCATAGTCAATAAAGCAGAAATAGATGTTTTTCTGGAACTCTCTTGCTTTTTCCATGATCCAGCAGATGTTGGCAATTTGATCTCTGATTCTTCTGCTTTTTCTAAAACCGGCTTGAACATCAGGAAGTTCACGGTTCATGTATTGCTGAAGCCTGGCTTGGAGAATTTTGAGNTTGTGATCCACACACTCAAAGGCTTTGGCATAGTCAATAAAGCAGAAATAGATGTTTTTCTGGAACTCTCTTGCTTTTTCCATGATCCAGCAGATGTTGGCAATTTGATCTCTGATTCTTCTGCCTTTTCTAAAACCGGCTTGAACATCAGGAAGTTCACGGTTCATGTATTGCTGAAGCCTGGCTTGGAGAATTTTGAGCATTACTTTACTAGCAAGTGAGATGAGTGCAATTGTGCGGTAGTTGGAGCATTCTTTGGCATTGCCTTTCTTTGGGATTGGAATGAAACGGACTTTTTCCAGTCCTGTGGCCACTGCTGAGTTTTCCAAGTTTGCTGGCATATTGAGTGCAGCACTTTCACAGCATCATCTTTCAGGATTTGAAATAGCTCAACAGGAATTCCATCACCTCCACTAGCTTTGTTCCTAGTGATGCTTTCTAAGGCCCACTTGACTTCACCTTCCAGGATGTCTGGCTCTAGGTGAGTGATCACACCATTGTGATGATCTGGGTCATGAAGATCTTTTGTGTACAGTTCTATGTATTCTTGCCACCTCTTAGTATCTTCTGCTTCTGTTAGGTCCATACCATTTCTGTCCTTTTTCATAGTATGTCCTTTATTTATAGTATGTATAATAATAGTATAATCTTAAGGGCAAGTGAGATCCAGGTTTTGGGGGGACCTGAAACTTCTGTAAGTTGGGGATCCCTTTTTCTGGAGAAGGAAGACAAAATTAGGGTCAGGGCCTTGGAAAGGACCCAGGCAAGTGGAGAGCCCTGAAGCTTAAGTTTCTGACCATCAAGGTCAGTCTACCTCTGCTTAAAGATTAATATTTTTCTTCATATAGACCTAATATGATATTAGCAGCAAACTTTCATGGAAACATACTGCAGTCTTGGTTTTAGGCATAAACTTTTGGGGTTTATATTTACCCATGTGCTAAAGCTGGCTATGTTAGCTGTCACTGAAGGAAAACTTTTTTTTTTTCAGACTTTTAACTTTTCATTTTGTGTTGAATAAGGGCTTCCTTGATAGCTCAGTTGGTAAAGAATCCACCTGGAATGCAGGAGAGTCCCAGTTCAATTCCTGGGCCAGGAAGATCTGCTAGAGCAGGGATAGGCTACCCACTTCAGTATTCTTGGGCTTCCCTTGTGGCTCAGCTAGTGAAGAATCTGCCTGCAGTGCAGGAGACCTGGGTTCGATCCCTGGGTTGGGAAGATCCCCTGGAGAAGGGAAGGGCTACCCACTCCAGTATTCTGGCCTGGAGAATTCATGGACTGTAGTCCATGCAGTCACAGAGTCTGACACAACTGAGCAACTTTCACTCCCTCATAGCTGGTTAACAATGTTGTGGGAGTTTCAAGTGAACAGCAAAGGGACTCAGCCATACATATACACGTTATCCATGCATGCATGCTAAGTCGCTTCAGATGTATCTGGCTTTTTGCAACCCTATGGATTGTAGCCCACCAGGCTCATCCATTCTCCCCCAAACTGCCCTCCCATCCAGGCTGGGAGAGTTCCATGTGCTTATACAGTAGGTCCCTATTGGTTATCCATTTTGAATGTAGCAGTGTGTACATGACCTTCCCAAACTCCTTTGAAGGGAAAATTTAAAAACATTTACAATGAACTTGGCTGTTTCCATCAGTACCACATAAAGAAAGGCTTAAATTTTTTTTAAACTTTTTATTTTGTATTGAGGTATAGCCAGTTAAGATTGTAGTGATAGTATCTGGTAAACAGCAGAGAGATTCAGCTATACATATACATGTATCCATTCTCCCCTAAACACCCCTTCCATTCAGACTGAGCAGGCTGAACTTCTTATAATTGGTTATTGGAGAATCTGAACTCCACTTAGAAGAACCTTACCAGTAAATGCAAATCAGAAATAGCTGGTCATTCTGGAGGCATATGAAAAAGTAAAAGGAGCATCCAGCCAGGCTATTCTGCTAAATTTGTGGAAGAATGGCCCAGCCCGTGTGCTCTAAGAACAGCCACATTTCGTGGACTGTGTAAAATCACTTTCCATTACTTGTTCATTCCACTGACATTGCACAAAGCATAAGGGGAAATTAGACGTGCAGAGATGGCATGTCGACAAATGCAAAATAGTCTTGGAAATGAATACCGAGACCCTTAGTATGACTTCTACAGTGAAATTCTGGAGTAAATGTACTTTCTGTAGTAACACACCTCTAAAATTATAATAAAAGTCAGTAGAAAAAAATGACCCAATATACAAATATTTTCCATGCAACTTTTCTGGAACAGAACCTGTATATTAGGCTTAGTTCTCCTGTAGCTTGGATTGCTTTTCTTTTTTTGACAGATTCACTTTTAATAAAATGAATGTTCCCCAGCAGCCTGATTTTGTCTGAGGAACAAACCTTTTCAATTGAATTACATTAAAATTCTGTTCTTAACATTCCTTTTGCTCATTTTGGGATTGCAATAGGAAAGGAATAAATTGGAAGTTAATGGCAAGCACTTCCTTTGCACCGTTTTCAAAGAGATAGCAGGCTATATTGCCAAAGAGATGACAGAAGAGTCCAGCAAAAGTGCCCCCACCTGATGAGACAGGCGGGAGAGCTGCTCTGATGATAAGATCTTCAGGAAATGATGGTGGCATTGGTAGGGTTTCGGTTTAGTTAAAAGCAGGGGGAAAAATAGAGAAATAAGTTATTAGTACAGTCTAGGACTCAACCTCTGCTCTGTGGGCCATTTTTGAATGAGTTCTTATTTGTTCCTGGGAATTGACAATGCACAGAAGTTCGTCACGTGGGTTACTACTGACTGAATTTCTGCAACACATGTATGGGCTCACTAATGACTAGGATGAGAAATGGGTGTACTCCATTTGTGGAGTTGTTGTGAGATAGGATAAAGAGATTTGAAGGGACTTCCTTGGTAGTCCAGTGGTTAAGGCTGCAGACTTCCAATGTAGGGGGTATGTGGGTTCAGTCACCGGTAAGGAAACTAGCATCCCGCACGCTGAGTGGCATGGTCAAAAAATAAATGAAAAGTAATGTTTCTATTAATTTTCCTCTAGATGTTTACAGCAAAGACATGATTAAAACATTTTCAAGAAATATTTCTGCACTCGGCAAAACAATGGATTACCATACAAGACAGGGAAAAAAACAGAGCACTTAACCTAAATAATTCAGAACCATTATAGCAGAATGACAAAGGACTTTTTCTTATATATAATTATAATAATATAATCATAGCATAATGATATAGCATATAATTATATAGTCTTATAATTTAGCTATAATTTATAATGAGGAAAGGCCCACCCTTTGAAGGTGAGAAACTGTAAAACACATTTCTCCGATATTTTGGAGGATTCCTTGGTGTTTGTCATTATTAGTGAGCTGGCAGATCCCAGAATCCTGGTTCATGTCTGTAATACATCCCCTCGTATTCTGATAGTACCACAAGTCCAATTTAGACCTTATAAGGGTTGTGGTTATTCAGTAGCTAAGTCATGTCTGACTCTTTACAACCCCATGCCCACACCAGGCTTCTCTGTCCTTCACTCTCTCCCGAAGCTTGCTTAAATTCCTGTCCATTGGGTCAGTGATGCCATCCAACCATTTCATCCTCTGTTGCCTCCTTCTTCTCCTTCCCCCAGTCTTTCCCAGCATCAGGGTCTTTTCCAGTGATTCAGCTCTTTGCATCAGATGGCTTAAATCTTGGAGCTTCAGCTTCAGCATCAGTCCTCCCAGTCTGTATTCAGGGTTGATTTCTTTTAGGACTGACTGGTTTTATCTCCTTGCAGTCAAAGGGACTCTCAAGAGTCTTCTTCAGCACCACAGTTCAAGAGCATCTGTTCTTCGCTTCTCAGCCTCTTTATGGTCCAACTCTCACATCCATATATGACTACTGGAAAAAACATAGTCAGCTTTGACTGTGTAGACTTTTGTCAGCAAAGTGATGTCTATGCTTTTTAATACTCTTGGTTTGTCATAGTTTTTCTTCCAAGGAGCAAGCGTCTTTTAATTTCATGGCTGCAGTCACTGTCCACAGTGATTTTGAAGCCCAAGAAAATAAAAAAACAAATGTCATTGTTTCCATTTTTTCTCCATCTA
This sequence comes from Aepyceros melampus, assembly GCA_006408695.1. NCBI lineage: Eukaryota > Metazoa > Chordata > Mammalia > Artiodactyla > Bovidae > Aepyceros > Aepyceros melampus. The sequence continues at coordinate 223,745 of SJXQ01008343.1, read as the reverse complement.
TTTATCATGAATTGATGGGACCAGATGGCATGATCTTGGTTTTTGAATGTTGTTTTAAGCCAGCTTTTCCACTCTCATCTTTCACCTTCATCAAGAGGCTCTTTAGTTCCTCTTCACTTTCTGCCACAAGGGTAGTATCATCTCCATATCTGAGGTTATTGATATTTCTCCTGGTAGCCTTGATTCCACCTTGAGCTTCATCCAGCCCAGCATTTCATGTGGTGCACTCTGCATAGAATTTAAATAAGCGGGGTGACAATATACAACCTTGATGTACTCCTTTCCCAATTTGGAAACAGTTCATTGTTCCATGTCCAGTTCTAACTGTTGTTAAAGATGTGGTTGGTGAACATTTATTTATAGAGAAGAGTCTGATGAAACCTATAGCTGGCTCCATTGGAAGTGCATGCATGCGTGCTAAGTTGCTTCAGTGGTATCCAACTCTTTGCAACCCCATGGACTCCTGTGTCCATGGGATTTTCCAGGCAAAAACACTGGAGTAGTTTGCTATGCCCTCTTCCAGGGAATCTTATTGACCCAGGGGTGGGGCTTGCATCTCTTAAGGCACCTGCATTGGCAGGCAGGTTCTTTACCACTAGTGCTACCTCGGAAGCCCTCCATTGGAAGACTATCATGTAAATATTTGCTTTCTGAAATAGTTCAGACCTTTCCATACCAATAGTTAGTGCTGAAAATATTAACACTTCTCACTTTTGTTGTTGATTTTTAAGAATGTATTTACCTATTATTACATATTTACTGTCTTTTGTTTTATAAAATAGGACTTCCTCAGTTGACCTCGTTATTAAATAATTAACAAAACATTAAGACTCCATACTGATAGCACTTTCTTCCGAAATGTTGGGGGTGAAGAGTTGAAAACAGAAAACATTTCCCGTCCAAATACTGTTAAAGTATATCGCTGCCCCTGAGAGCAGGAAGAATGGCTCCAGGAAAACAAAACCCAATTCTAAACTTGAAATTCTTCACCAGTATAATAGAGTGACTTTTAGGGTTCACAGGGAATTTCCAAAGCAAAAGAACTTTCATTTCAGAAGCTAGAGGCACCGTCTTCTTCTGGGCAGCAGTTTCTCTCCATGTTATTTGTTCTTTTTGTATCCCTACCATGATTCCTTAGGAAGTGGCCAGCTGGTCTGGTAGGGAGACAACAACAGGTGTCAGCTCATTGATAATCCAGCTCTGAGATCCCTGAATCAGACTAATATGTGTCATGAACAGAAGACTTCTTCATTGCTGATGAATAAACCCTCTTTCCTCAGACCACCTCTTCTGTTGACTTGCTGTTCATCTAGCTTTGGGGTCCCCTTATCTGATGACCCTGTGATAAGCCTGGTTACCCCCTTCACTTAGTAATAGGGATTCTTCTATGCTGTTCTTCATACGATTTTAAAACAATTATCCCACGTTATATTCCCATAGCTGGAGTAATTCCAGGGAGATCCAAAAGATCTTACCTACTGGAAATGTATTATTTAAAAAGTTCATAGCCAGAGCTAGACCTCACTTCTTACACTCGAATGCACACAAAAACAGACCCAGTGTATTGAGTTGGGCAATAGAATAAATTATTTAATAGCTAATGGCATTTCACAGCTCTCTGCTTGCTTACCGCATAAAATACAAAGCGTGTGGGTGTATCTGGAGGCACTCTGTCAGGTTAGAGAAGACAACGTGGGGAAAAAACTCTTGAGTTCTGGCTGATATGTACATGTACACTGCCGAGCTGGTGGCAGTTTTCTGTCGTGGGACTTTGAATATTTGGAGCTTTATATATGAGGGGTGATTCTGTGGTCTGTCTGAGTTCTATTCAGATTCAAGGAGCAAATAAATGAGTTTCCACTCTTACACGTTTATGTAGGTATATATGGGTCTCTGGCCTCTCCTTCAGGTGCTTTATTGTTCTTCTTTCAAGCTTAGCAATTTCAGAATGAGCTTCTCAGTTCATTTCCTTATAATGAACGTAACTCTGTGCCCATGCAGACCCACGGCTCCACTGACATCAGTTCTGATCATCCCAGAGAAGATGGAAAAAGGAATCTCAGAGGAGAGAGAGGCGGTGTAAATAATACCTGGACTTCATGTCCAAACTAGCGTGCAGACAGTGCAGATAACCTAGGAAAACTTGCTGGTGATTATTCCAGATCAGAAAAGATGAATCCAGTCTCATCGACAGGGTTGTTGTTCACTCGCTCAGTTGCGTCTTACTCTTCGCGACCCCATGGACTGCAGCATTCCAGGCTTCCCTGTCCTTCATCATCTCCCAGAGCTTGCTCAAACTCATCTCCATTGAGTCAGTGATGCCATCCAACCATCTCATCCTCTTTTGTCCCCTTCTCCTCCTGCCTTCAATCTTTGCCAGCATCAGGGTCTCTTCCAGTGAGTCAGCTCTTCACATCAGGTGGCCAAAGTATTAGAGCTTAAGCTTCAGCATCAGTCCTTCTAGTGAATATTCAGGACTGATTTCCTTTAGGATTGACTGGTTTGATCTCCTTGCAGTCCAAGGGATTCTCAAGAGTCTTCTCCAACACCATAATTCAAAATCATCAGTTCTTTGATGCTCAGCCTTCTTTATGGTCTAACTCTCGCCTCCATACATAACTATGGGAAAAACCACAGGTTTGACTAGACAGACCTTTGTCAGCAAAGTAATGTCTCTGCTTTTAAACATGCTATCTAGGTTGGTCATAGCTTTTCTTCCAAGGAGCTGCTGCTGCTGCTAAGTCGCTTCAGTCGTGTCCGACTCTGCAATCCCATAGACAGCAGCCCACCAGGCTACCCCGTCCCTGGGATTCTCCAGGCAAGACACTGCAGTGGGTTGCCATTTCCTTCTCCAATGCATGAAAGTGAAAAGTGAAAGTGAAGTCACTCAGTCGTGTCTGACTCTTCGCGTCCCCATGGACTGCAGCCTACCAGGCTCCTCTGTCCATGGGATTTTCCAGGCAAGAGTACTGGAGTGGGTTGCCATTAGGAGCAAGCATCTTTTAATTTCATGGCTGCAGTCACTGTCCATAGTGATTTTGGAGCCCAAGAAAATAAAGTCTGTAAACTGTTTCCATTGTTTCCCCATCTATTTGCCATGAAGTGATGGAACCAGATGCCATGATCTTGATTTTTGAATGTTGAGTTTTAAGCCAGTTCTTTCACTCTCCTCTTTCACTTTCATCAAGAGGCTCTTTAGTTCTTCACTTTCTGTCATAAGGGAAGTGTTCTCTGCGTATCTGAGGTTATTGATATTTCTCCCAGTATTGACAGTGAATCACATCTAAATAGCCAGACATCTGCGTCAGTCTGTACAAACTGAGAGAATAACCTTTCCCTTGGTAGGCATCTGACATCCAACCCTAAAAACTCAAACACTGAAACCACATTTCATTGCTATTTCTGCCCAAAACTGCATTAACAACAAAGCTGCCCTCTTTACAAACACATCTCTAAAAATGGTACCCAATTCCTCTTCTTTATTTTCCTTTTTCTTACTTTCCTAATGGAAAAAAGCATTTATTGCATTAAGTGTGATTTTAAGAGATTTAATCAGCAGATCACTTAAATTTATGGGGGAAATGTTATGTTTGATTTCCATTTTTTGCTATTTTAATTGTTTAATAATTTTACATTAAATGTTTAACCAGTATGGTTAGTCCCAGGGACATCAGTAAAAAAAAGAAAAAGAAAATGTGTAGACAATTGAATAATTGTACATTTTTGTACATTTCAAACATTAACCCTTTAAATCTTTGTACATTTCATCAATTCCTCTTCTTTATTTTCCTTTTTCTTACTTTCCTAATGGAAAAAAGCATTTATTGCATTAAGTGTGATTTTAAGAGATTTAATCAGCAGATCACTTAAATTTATGGGGGAAATGTTATGTTTGATTTCCATTTTTTGCTATTTTAATTGTTTAATAATTTTACATTAAATGTTTAACCAGTATGGTTAGTCCCAGGGACATCAGTAAAAAAAAGAAAAAGAAAATGTGTAGACAATTGAATAATTGTACATTTTTGTACATTTCAAACATTAACCCTTTAAATCTTTGTACATTTCAAGCATTAACCCAAACGCTACTATTGCTGCTGCTGCTGCTAAGTCGCTTCAGTCATGTCCGACTCTAAGCAACTCCATAAATGGCAGCCCACCAGGCTCCCCCATCCCTGGGATTCTCCAGGCAAGAACACTGGAGGGGGTTGCCATTTCCTTCTCCAGTGCATGAAAGTGAAAAGTGAAAGTCAAATCGCTCAGTCGTATCCGACTCTTAGCGACGCCATGGACTGCAGCCTACCAGGCTCCTCCGTCCATAGGATTTTCCAGGCAAGAGTACTGAAGTGGGGTGCCATTGCTACTAAGGCAATACTTGATTTAGTATTAGTCTTCTGCAGTCTAGTTTAAGAAATCATTCATTCTGTCCAGGTTTCAAAGCAGAAAGGGAAATGGAGAAATTGTGTGTTATTCAGATTATTTGAGAAAATCCCAGAAAAATTAAAAAACAGATTAATCTGTCAGATTATTTTCAGCCTATCTCACAATATATATAATAATAGAAAATGTTCCATATTTTCTCCCTATAATTTTCAGTGTGTCAATAGTGGCAAGCTTACATTAACTCTTTTGGTGTGTTTTATCTAGACAATTAATGTTCAGTTGCTCCATAATGGTTCAGGTAAATGCAGCTTCTCAAAGTGTCAGATTCCTTCCTTAAACTAATTACATAGCTGTCTAAACTGGATGATCCGATAGCATCCTATCTGAGTGTGTCAGCAACTTCCCTTATAGGCTGATCTTCAGATGATTTACTCTGAGACCAAGTTACATACTCCAGCCATTTTAAAGGGCTGTTTGATAACAGGGCAAGAAATCTACACAGTGACAACCCGTGAAAGGAAACTTTATTGTTTCATAATCCCAGAACTGAAGATGGACACCTGGTGTTTTCCAGAGACTGTCTGGCATCTCTGACTCATTCTGAGGATATCAAAATAAAAGCAACTTCAGCCTCCCTCCCTCCTGGCTACCCTCACTTCTCAGCCTCCCAGAGGAGGCCCCTTGCCAGGGTTCCAGGATCCTGGTTTCACAATGTCTTGAGGCATCAAAGCAAGCTAATATGGACACTGTTCTCTTCCGTCCTCTGCCCCAGGGTTGGGGGAGGAGACCTAGGAAGGAGATAAGGTGATTGGGGATATCATCATCTCTGACTCCTCTTAGCATCCCTCTCTTAAAAACACACACACTTCCAAACAGATTTCCTAGACCTCAGTTCATCTCAAAATTCAGCCAGTCTCAGTTCAGTTCAGTCGGTTCAAGTCGCTCAGTCGTGTCCAACTCTTTGCAACCCCATGAATCGCAGCACGCCAGGCCTCCCTGTCCATCACCAACTCCCGGAGTTCACTCAGATTCACGTCCATCGAGTCTGTGATGCCATCCAGCCATCTTATCCTCGGTCATCCCCTTCTCCTCCTGCCCCCAGTCCCTCCCAGCATCAGAGTCTTTTCCAATGAGTCAACTCTTCGCATGAGGTGGCCAAAGTACTGGAGTTTCAGCTTTAACATCTTTCTTTCCAAAGAAATCCCAGGGCTTATCTCCTTCAGAATGGACTGGTTGGATCTCCTTGCAGTCCAAGGGACTCTCAAGAGTCTTCTCCAACACCACAGCTCAAAAGCATCAATTCTTCAGCGCTCAGCCTTCTTCACAGTCCAACTCTCACATCCATACATGACCACAGGAAAAACCATCGCCTTGACT
>SJXQ01008343.1:182890-216042 GCA_006408695.1 Aepyceros melampus | reverse complement strand
CATGATGGCTACTCCATTTCTTCTGAGGGATTCCTGCCCGCAGTAGTAGATATAATGGTCAGCTGAGTTAAATTCACCCATTCCAGTCCATTGTAGTTCGCTGATTCCTAGAATGTTGATGTTCACCCTTGCCGTCTCTTGTTTGACCACTTCCAGTTTGCCTTGATTCATGGACCTGACATTCCAGGTTCCTATGAAATATTGCTCTTTATAGCATTGGACCTTGCTTCTATTACCAGTCACATCCCCAGCTGGGTATTGTTTTTGCTTTGGCTCCATCCCTTCATTCTCTCTGGAGTTATTTCTCCGCTGATCTCCAGTAGCGTGTTGGGCACCTACTGACCTGGGGAGTTCCTCGTTCAGTATCCTATCATTTTGCCTTTTCATACTGTTCATGGGGTTCTCAAGGCAAGAATACTGAAGTGGTTGCCATTCCCTTCTCCAGGGGACCACATTCTGTCTAGTGGTTCTTAAAGTCGTTGTTGTCATTGTTCTTGTTCAGTCACTCAGTTGTGTCTGACTCTTTGCAACCCCGTGGACTGCAGCTCGCCAGGCTTCCCTGCCCTTTGCTCTCTCCCAGAGTTTGCTCAAACTCATGTCCATGGAGCCTATCATGCCATCGACTCAAAGTGAGACCTTCAGAGGTATGAAGCAAGGTGAGCAAGCCAAGGTGGGGCGTTCCAGGCCAGAGTCAAACATTTACTCGGGAGGCAGAGCATGGCAGGCTTTAGAAAGAACATGCGGCTCAGAATAACAGGAGCATAGAGTATGTGTGGAGGTAGGAAGATGAGTAGAGAGAGATCATAGTTCTCATGAGGCATGGCTTATATTAACCACCTGGCGATCACAGTTAGGGCTCCCATAAAGGAGTTTTCCCCAGGGAAGCACAGACATCCTTATGTCTGACAACGACATAAGGATAGACTGAATGTAGACGAGTAGGAGGCTAAAAAAAGGGGGAGAGGGGAGTTAGGAGACAGTAAATCTAATTGAGTAGTGAAAATCTGACCCACAGTTGGGCATGGAAATTTCAGAGAAAGAGGTAGGCTCGTCATCAGAAAATGAAATACAGCTTGAGGACTTAATGCACGAGCGGAGGGAAAAGAAAATCCACTAACCTAGTGAGCAAGTGGGTAGGAAATACAGGGAAGATGCAGGATGGTAGAGAAAGCTGAGCTCTGATTTGGAAATTCTGATTTGAGGGACCATAGTCCAGCCCTGCATGTGGTCAAAAACGGCTGGTGAGAATTCAGGGTGAGGGATTTCCCTGGTGGTCCCGTGGCTGGGACCCTGAGCTCCCAACGCAGGGGCCTAGGTTTGATCCCGGGTCAGGGAATTAGATCCTGCATGCTCCAACTGAGACCCAGTGCAGCCAACTAAATAAAAAAGAAAGAAAAAGAACTCTGGGTGAGTCAGTTCTAGAGATGTAGGCCTGGGGGCTCTGGGAAAAACGGAGCCACGAGTGTGAATGAAATCCCACTGGGAAGATCTGGTTAGGGAGGGAAAAGTGTGAATATATATGAATTTACAGACATGACTCTCTCAGCACTTGAGACAAAATTCATGTGAAAGAATATCTTTTGGTGTTTTTCTTATCTTGCATCTTCCCTGTGATTTCAGGCAATATGCGTACAGGTGGGTAGCAGACAGCTGATTACCAGACAAACCCATGATTTAGAAACTAGTTGATTGTTCTGCCTCCTGTGATGATGGAAGCATTTTGCATCTTCTCTTCAGAATCTGATTTTTTGAGGATTGCTCACCGACAACATTTGCTCTTAAATTCAAAGAAATTACCATTTGCCTGTGAGATCACTGGTGAAATATATAAACCTCAGGTTCATTCCCAGAATACTGAAATATGAATTCTTCAGGATGTAATGGCTGTAGGATTCAGTCTACCGCGAGAAGTTTAAATCAGGCTCTAGTTTTGCTGTTTGCCCATGTCCTTCATTAGAAATGCAGATCCAGGAATGATTTGTATATATGCTTTTGTTATGATACGGTTGGTAATTGTGTTCTCCTTTACTGCAGTGACAGAGAAGTTATTACAGATTAGCATTGTGAGAAAAGAATTGCCATACAGATGGCAAGACTGGGGGGATTTTTTGTTTTGTTTTACTGGCTGTTAAATGATGAAAGGAAATTGAAATCAAAGGAACTCTGATAGATGGGAGGAAAAAATTCTCCCTCTGCGTCATGGGGACAGTGGAAAAGACAGGTTGATTAAGTCTTTCTTGGGAGTCCTTACTGTGACTGGTGGCTCAGAATTTTGAGCAAGTGGCAAAGAATCTGCCTGCAATGCAGGAGATGCGGGTTTGATCCCTGGGTCGGAAGATCCCCTGGAGGAGGGCATGGCTACCCACTCCAGCATTCTTGTCTGGAGAATCCCATGGACAGAGGAGCCTGATGGGCTACAGTCCGTAGGGTTGCAAAGAGTTGAACACGACTGAGGCGACTTAGCACACTCGCATGGGGCTTCATGCCATGGGCATGCAGGATCTTAGTTCCCTGACCAGGGATTGAACCCTTGCTCCTTACATTCGAAGCACAGAGTCTTAACAGCTGGATTACCCTGGAAGTTGTCTCCCGCTCCACACACACACACACCGCTTTTTTTTTTTTTTTTTTTTTTTTGCTGTTGAATTTTTTTTTTTTTAAGTTTTTGAGAACTTTGTTTCCACCTGAATGTATATGCAGTGTTAGCAGTCTATGGGTCTTAGTTGGTGACAGTCTTAGGCAATGTCTGTCTCAGCTGAGGAACTGCTAGGGATGTTTGAGCACAGAAGTGTTACCCCCGGGAGCAGGGGCATGGCGTGGCTTAGAAGATGGATCTGGTAGCTGTGGATGTGGGGAGAGGCAGCCAAACCAACTTTGCAATCTAGAGCGGCTGTGGGAGTGGAAAGATACGTGTGAGACATTATGAAGGCAAAGGAGAGTGTCGAGAACTTCTCATCTATAAGGGGGTATGAGAGAGAGGATTTCACATCACGATGGAAATCAGCATTTTCAACTGAGACGGTCTGAGCCTCTGGCTTTCCGGGGCATTTGTCGAGAATCCTGCTGTTAAGGAAACTTAAAAAGAGATTTAAAAATATACCACAAAGGCTAAAACAGCAAGTCTAGGCAAAAACGCAATCAAAATTAAAGATGAACAAATAGAGAAATCTCAACACGGAGCAGCCCGTCAGTGAAGGAGCAGAAGGTCATGGAGAGCCTGAGGGAGTTTGTCTTTTCCAGCGAGGGGCTGTTGTCAAGAAGGGTCAACCGGGAGCAAAAAGGAATGTGCTGTGTGATGAATCTGAAGCTACGAGGTTGAGGCCAAATGAGTGGAAGGGGTGCGGGGCATGAAAGGATGTTCCAGTCAGATTCCCTGGAGCCTGTAGCGTTGTGAATTCAAAAGCTCATAAAAGAAAACCATGTCTCAAATCTACAAGCTAGGCAGGCCAGCTCTCACGAGCAAGGCCAGGCAGCATTCCGGAGCGCCACAACACTGCACAGGGGCAGAGACTGTGTCCAGAGGCGTGCATTTGATGAGAAGGCCCCATTAGAACCTGGGATCAAAGCTTTTCGGAGGACAGCCGGACATCAGCTGTTGCATTGGTTTTCTGCTTTTGCTAAAGATGGGATCACCTGCCCTGTCTGACAGGCATCTCATTCTCGCTCCTTCCCCCATCCAAGGTCCCCTGGTAATTCTAATGTCTGCCATCCATCTTGTTTCACTTCTGTTGTCCTAGCTGCGAATCCATGCAAAAGTTCTCACGGATCCACAGTGAAATGGAAAAAAAACACACACACACACATAATGATGGAGAGAATGTATTCATAAAGCTTTACTTTTTACTTGTCAAGAATGGTCTCCCCCTGAAGTTAAGTCCTTTTCCCCTACGGCGTGGCTAAATGGCCTCTTTTTATGAAAGGATGCTGGTAACAGGTGAAGAATTTTCAAAACTCTCTGTTGCTTCCCAATCTTATTTTTTGTCTTGGTTTGTGAAATCGGCGAGTCTGGGGAGGAGTCCCTGCGTGACCTGTCACCCCACCCCTGGGCTCCTTTAAGCTTGATTAAAGCCTTGCTTCTCCTAAAAACCATCACAGTCCCCATTGGTGACCCCTGTCCAGGGCCTCCCTCCATCATCTCAAGGTCCCTACCTGGACCCTCTGCTTCAGCGGGCTCTTCCACGCCCTGACTTCAGAGGCTGTCATTCCTTACTCCTCCAAACCCTCTCCCTGTCTGTTTTCTTGACTAGTCTATGTCCTGTGCCTTCCTTATCTTCCCATCTAAATCACGTCTATTTCAAGGCCCAGCATAGGTCCCCACCTTGACATGGCGCTTGCCTGCCACCCAGCAGGACCTCACACCATCACCTGCACTCAGCGGGCTTCTGATGCTCTTCATACCCACAGTTCCCTCGTGCTGTAACTTGCCTACAAGCTTATTCAGAAACTGTAGGTGACACCCTACCTGGACCCTCTGCTTCAGCGGGCTCTTCCACGCCCTGACTTCAGAGGCTGTCATTCCTTACTCCTCCAAACCCTCTCCCTGTCTGTTTTCTTGACTAGTCTATGTCCTGTGCCTTCCTTATCTTCCCATCTAAATCACGTCTATTTCAAGGCCCAGCATAGGTCCCCACCTTGACATGGCGCTTGCCTGCCACCCAGCAGGACCTCACACCGTCACCTGCACTCAGCGGGCTTCTGATGCTCTTCATACCCACAGTTCCCTCGTGCTGTAACTTGCCTACAAGCTTATTCAGAAACTGTAGGTGACTAGATGCCCTAAGGGTCCTTTGGAAAATAGCAGTTTCCTGGCCAGCCCCGCGTGAGCGCTTCAGCCCTCTGAGTGCCTTACGTGCAGCCCCTCGTCTGAAAGCACAAACTCAGGACTTCCGGGGCTACACTGTGGAGCTGAGCCACAAGATGCCAGCTTAACCCTCTGTCCTTCTAACCGCACTGCCTACAAAGGCTACTTGTGGCTTTATTTCCCAAAGAACCAGAAGCAAACAGGTGAGTGTCTGAAGACGCAGTGCCCCGTGCTCGACGGCGGCGCGCTCGGCATCCTGTGATAGGAAATGCCTGCCCAGCAGGACAGGAACCGCGGGGTTGGCCAATGAAAGAGCAGTGGCAAGGATGGAAGAAATGCTTTCCACGGGAGAAAGGTGATGGGCCCGCTGTAGATTGAATGGAGCTAGAAAACATAAACCAGCAAAGGGGACAGAAAAGGGCAGGTGAGTGACAGCAGCGGGAATGGATCAGCGGAGTGCTGGCAAGTGGCGTCATCTATATGGAGCTATCGTTCTCCACTCTGAGTCAGGCACTGTGACTTACAGACGGGCTCGGGGACCTGGGCCCAGTGCTTAGAAGCTCCAGGCATGGGCCCATCGTGAGATGCAGAGAGCGAGCCTGATCAAATCACCTAACCACATCAGATTTCCATTTGTCCGTCTGTAAAATGGGAAGGGAGGCAAGGGTGATGAAGTACTGCATTGCCTTTTATATAGGAGGATGCAAAAGGATGTCAGTTTCTCTTTAAAAGTTTTCTATGGTTTTTTCTCCCCGTTTTATTGGCACATAATGGACAGACAGCACTGGTTAAGGTGTACAGCACAGTGATTTGACTTCGGTAAGTCATGAAATGAGTATCACAGTTTGGTGAACATTCATCCTGTCTTGGAGAAGGCAATGGCACCCGACTCCAGTACTCTTGCCTGGAAAATCCCATGGACAGAGGAGCCTGATAGGCTGCAGTCCATGGGGTCCCTAAGAGTCAGACATGACTGAGCGACTTGACTTTTACTTTTCACTTTCATGCATTGGAGAAGGAAAGGCAACCCACTCCAATATTCTTGCTTAGGAAATCTCATGGACAGAGGAGCCTGGCAGGCTACAGTCCATGGTGTCACGAAAGAGTCAGACGTGACTTAGCAACTAAACAACAGTGTTAATTGTATTTATCTGGTTGTACCTTGCATCCCTGGTACTTATTTACCTTAGGGTGTTAATTTCTGTAAAAACACAGTAACTTTTTCTCCATCTTATCCTGTGAGAAATATAAAGCAATGCAAGAATTATGTCCTGGTTAACAGTGCACTTTAGGCTGGTATGGGCAGTCATTCTATAAACCTAGGCTTGTTTGTTTCTTCAAAAGTAATAATGTCTTCAAAAAAAAAAAAAGTAATGACAGCAATAAGCCCTGTTGAGTTTTTTTCATTGATGCCTTAATCTGCTAGGGGCATTTGGGTTGCTGGGGAAGGGAAGGAGTCTCCTTTTTTATTTTAGCTCTGCCTTTTGTGGGTCCAAACAATGATTACACTTAATGGTGCATTTTCTCTCTCTCTGTCTGCGCATCGCCTGCCTCCTCTCCTAAGTGCCCGTTGCTGCCGCTGGCGAAGCAGCAAGGCAGATTGTCAGATCAAGTCAGTCAAACCCCTGATCTGACTGATACTGTCCCCACTGAATTAATGGGGCCTGAACGGACATCCCTCTCTCTCCTCCCGACTTTCCACCTTCCTGTCTCCACCGTGACATTGTCCTTGCAGAAGTCTCTCCCTCAAATGCCTAGATGCTGCTCCTGATTCCCAACTACATTTCTCTAAGTGACACTATCAAAGCCCGCCATCCTTTTATTCCAAAATAACAGTTAGTGCTTTTTATTCTACCCCCATCTCTTTGTTGCCCCACGTTTACACCTTTTACTATTATATCTTCACTTTTCCGCTTTCCCAGTGACTTCTGTCTTTCACTATTAAGATTCTTTCATCTCCTAGTTCTGCATCCGGATTTATTTTCAGTAGGACATGGTTCAGCACTCCATTTCTTAGATCTTTTGTTAATGAAGCAACTTTAGTTAAATATGAAATCCTATCTTAAATGCATTTTTGTCCCAGGGAAGTCCCTGATTTCTCATTCAATATTTGCTACTCCCTGCCACCCCCAGCTTCTTTAAAGAACATTGTCATTTTCAAATTTTCTCTGGTGCTGCCACCAGGAGAAAAGTCACCTCCCAAAATCAATATGTTAGTAAAATGTTATATCTCTAATGCATAGTTATGATTAAAGGATAGCTTTTTAAGGTACATCCTAACATATAAATTATGAGTTCCTCCTTATATATATGCTAAGAAAGAGTTAGTGTATAATAGTCATTAAATGTCAGGAAGTTTTACATCTCATTTCAGTAAACATAATAAATCATCATTCAAAACACCACCATTCCTGTAATGTCAGTGTAGACTAGATTATAACCACCCCCGCCAACATGTAAGTCCTGGTGTATCATTATGAAGTATGTCAATCACTGAGAAATAAAGTCTTCTTAAAAGTCTTTATTATACTAATTTGTTGAAGATGTCTCAAGATACTGAAGGAATATCTTTACATATGCAAATATATGACATGAATGTATATATACTCTTTTACAAAGTTATAGTTTTTTCATATTGCACTACCATAGAGGGCATAAGTTGGTAAAACCTTCAAACTGGATATAACAGCGAATTAAATCTACTTTGTCGAAAATATGGAGAAATACTAAGAAATTTAATATCACCAAACATGTTCCCTTTGAAACAGCAAATTAGATGTGCAGGAGGATTTTGGTCACACTTCAAAGGAAAATGTGCTGAGGTGGAGAGCTGTCTGTTTACTCTGCCTCTCATCAGCATGGCTTTTCTATGTTAAACAGGCTTCTGATGACTTCAAAGCATGTTTGAAGTCCTCACTCAGCACAGCTCCCGCACAAAGACAAATATGCTTCCAAACGTGTGTAGCTAATATTGCCGCCACCTCTCGTGTAAGTAAGAAGAAGCTGCCGTTGCCTGTTTACCACCCAGTTCTCTCCTCTCTTGTTCAGCTATGACAGTGAAGGTCGCTGACCAATGTGACATTTCCAACCGGCGTGGTCACCAACCTTCATGGAGACATGGACAAGGCGATCACGGTGGACATCGAGTCGTCCAGCCGAGAAGAGGATGTCAGCATCACTTCAAATCTGTCCTCCATTGACTCGTTCTACACCATGGTTCAAGGTAGGCATGCAGGCACAGCTTTCAACCGCCCTGTTTAAAACACTGCTGGCCCGGAAGTAGCATGTGGCCATCCCCCTCCCTCCCTGCACTTTTTCTAAGATGAACTTAGGGAAGGGAAGGTGGAATTGTAAACCTCTAGAGATAAGGATGAGAAGCCTCATATCTACATGTAATGTTTATTTAGTGACATAAGGGCTTCCCAGGTGGAGCGATGGTAAAGAACCCACCTGCCAATGCAGGGATGCAAGAGACCCAGGTTCGATCCCTGTGTCAGGAAGATCCCTTGGAGAAGGAAATGGTAACCCATTCTAGCATTCTTGCCAGGAAAAACCCATGGACAGAGGAGCCTGGTGGGCTACAGTCAGGCAAGTTCAGTTACTCAGCCGTGTCCGACTCTGCAACCCCATGAACCACAGCATGCCAGGCCTCGCTGACCATCACCAACTCCTGGAGTCCACCCAAACCCATGTCCATTGAGTCAGTGATGCCATCCAACCATCTCATCCTCTGTCGTCCCCTTCTCCTCCTGCCCCAAACTTTCCCAGCATCAGGGTCTTTTCCAATGAGTCAGCTCATCGCATCAGGTGGCCAAAATATTGGAGTTTCAGCTTCAAATCAGTCCTTCCAATGAACACCCAGGACTGAGCTCCTTTAGGATGAACTGGTTGGACCTCCTTTCAGTCCAAGGGACTCTTAAGAGTCTTCTCTAACACCACAGTTCAAAAGCATCAAATTTTCAGCCCTCAGCTTTCTTCACAGAAAGCTCTCACATCCATACATGACCATTGGAAAAACCATAGCCTTGACTAGACGGACCTTTGTTGGCAAAGTAATGTCTCTGTTTTTTAATATGCTGTCTAGGTTGCTCATAACTTTCCTTCCAAGGACTAAACATCTTTTAATTTCATGNGTCTGGTGTGCTAGCCTGAGTTAGTTCGCTCTGGTTACGCGCGGGCGCTCCGGCCCAATTCTTAAGCAGCGCAGCCGCCCGCGTCCCCCGCGCCTCCTTGCCCAGCCCCCACTTGCTAGTGGCGGATGCAGGCGTCTGCTCTGCCTCTCCACCAGGGAATCACCGCCAGGCTCGCAACCTGCTGGTCTCAATCACCATTCATTTTTCCTCCCTGCCATGTGCCTCCAAGACTTGCCACAGATTCAGCAGTGAGAGTGCTTCCCGGCGTTTGGAAACTTCTCTCCCTTTAAAACTCTTTTCCCGGGACAGGACTCCCTTCCCGGGACGGAGCTCCCTCCCCACCTCCTTTGTTTCTCTTTTCGTCTTCTGTGTTTTTCCTACCTGTTTTTGAAGAAGACAATGTTCTGCTTTTCTGGCTGTCTTATGTTCTCTGCTCGCATTCAGAAGCTGCCCTGTAGAATTTACCCAGCGTTGAGATGTTCTTTTGATGCATTTGTGCGGGAGAAAGTGGTCTCTCCGTCCTATTCCATTCTGTCATTTTTGAGATTGCATGCAAGTACCGCATTTTGGACTCTCTTGTTGACTATGATGGCTACTCCATTTCTTCTAAGGGATTCTTGCCCATAGTAGAAGATATAATGGTCATCTGAGTTAAATTCACCCATTCCAGTCCATTTTAGTTTGCTGATTCCTAGAATGTCGACGTTCACTCTTAAACCATCTCCTGTTTGACCACTCCCAATTTGCTTTGATTCATGGACCTAACATTCCAGGTTCCTATGCAATATGCTCTTTACAGCATCGGACCTTGCCTCTATCACCAGTCATATCCACAGCTGGGTGGTGTTTTTGCTTTGGCTCCGTCCGCAGCCTTCTCTAACTCAGTGAAGCTAAGCCATGCTGTGTAGGGCCACCCAAGATGGACAGGTCATGGTGGAGAGGTCTGACAGAATGTGGTCCACTGGAGAAGGGAATGTCAAACCACTTCGGTATTCTTGCCTTGAGAACCCCATGAACAATATGAAAAGGCAAAAAGATAGGACACTGAAAGATGAACTCCCCAGGTCGGTAGGTGCCCATAGGCTACAGTCAGTCCATAGGGTCACAAAGAGTCCATGGAGAATACTAAGAAATCTAATTTTAAAGAGACACGATTGAGCACACACATATATATTTAAAATCACATAATATCTAAATATTTCTGTTAACCTAGAAAAAGTCTGGTTTCTTTACCACTTAATAAGTTAATTCTTACTCTCTGCTTGTCTCATCAATCCCTTTTTGCATCAGTGTCACTGGCCATGGAAGGACAGCAGCATGAGGCCAAGCACTTTCTGAATCCATGTGTGATGCAGTCTTTGAATCCACTTCTCATGCCATCACTGGAAATTTATACCAAATTCCAAGTATTTATGTAATACCTGGGCTTTCCATTTTTTCATTCAGTATGTGGACTTCCCGGGGAGCTCAAACGGTAAAGAATCTACCTGCAGTGCAGGAGACACAGGTTCAATCCTTGAGTCAGGGGGATCCCCTGGAGAAGGGAATGGCAGCTCACTCCAGTATTCTTGCATGGAGAATCCCGTGGACAGAGGAGCCTGGCAGGCTGCAGTCCATGGAGTAAGAGTCAGACACAACTGAGCGACTCACACTTATCACTTTCATGTAGGCATAAACATCCAAGAGCTCCATGATAGAGCCTCCCACCATATTCCTTTTCGATGTAATCTTCAGGAAGCCTGTTTACAATGACCGCTGCATCTGTGAGGTCACTGCTCGAAGACTAATTGTTGAATCTGAGTTACACTTCAGATTATGGCTAGATTTACTTCGAGCTTGGGAAGATTCCCCTGGAGAAGGAAATGGCAACCCACTCCAGTATCCTTGCCTGGGAAATCTCATGGACAGAGGAGCCTGGTGAGCTGCAGTCCATGGGGGTCACAAAGACTTGGACACAACTGCGCGACTAACACACTTACATAATATTTTACAGATTTGTGTTGTTGCTGTTTTTTTTCTTTAGCCACACCTCCTGGCCTGTAGGATCTTACTTCCTCCACCAGGGATCAAACCCAGGCCCCTTGCAATGGAAACACAGTGCCTAACCAGTGTTCCCTCCCTGAGAAACCAGGGAGTTTGAGTTAAACTTCTTTGACTCTTTTTTTTTTTTCTTAACCAGTTCTGTCAGGTATTCTCTACAGTCATCTAAAATTACTGTTGCTTGAATTTATTGCTTCCCCAAATGGTCCTATATTATTAAAATTCTTTAGTTAAGTCCATAACCTACAATATCAGAGGGTCTTTTGTACAAAATGTAAGGTGACTGCCTATTTTAAAGTCAGTTTCAGGGGGAAATAGCTCCTTATATATTTTTGGTGTGGAAAGTATAGATATTAAATCTTTTCAAAATATCTTTAATAAAGGATAGATATAAAGATAGGTGTAGGAAGGGGTGTCTCATAAGACCCTGAAGGTGACACACAGACTCCTAAAAGAACCCATATTATTCGGTTCTTTGCAAAACATTTACTGCACATTCCATAGAGGTTGAACCTTCATCTGTTTTGTCAGGCACATGAGAAAAAGAAATCTGTTAAAGTGGAGAAGGACTTTAAATTTTCCCCTAAAGGTTACCTTTAATATTCAGCCAAACCCGTTACATCAGAAGTTCCCAGGTTTTTTGGCACCAGGGACCAGTTTCATGGAAGACAGATTTTCCCCCAGCCTGGGGGTGGGGGATGGTTTGGGGATGATTCAAGAGCACTGCATTTGTCGCACACTTGATTTCTATTATTATTATTATATCAGCGCCACCTCAGATCATCAGGCATTGGGTCCTGGAGGTTGGGGAACCCCTGCATTATAGCGTGAGATGCCAGAAATCAAAGTTGTGTGTTATTTTCTACAAGAATATCATTAAGTACTTTTTATTCCTTATAAATGGAGTCCCATCAGTGTTTCAGACATGCATATAACCCCACAGCCAACCAGGTGTTCAGTCCACACCTATAGTTCGTGTTTTCTGCAATTTTTCCTTCTAGATCAGTTAAGGAACAGCTACCAGATTGGTTATGACGGCTCCCTGCGCATCATCTATGCCAGTGGCCTGGATTCGCATTACCGACCGAGCCCCACGTTCTGGCCGGCACCGCTAACCCCACAGTTGCCAAAAGAAACATGACTCTGCCTGGCGAAAATGGTCAGAATTTGGTGGAATGGAGATTCCGGAAGGAGCAGGCTCAAGGCAAAGTCAATGTCTTCGGTCGAAAGCTCAGGGTAAGTCAGTGTCAGAGGTTGGTGACGGCTGGCCGGTCCTCTGCCTCATTCAATGGCCTGTCCACGAGGACGGGCCTGGGACTCACCTGCTCGTGCTCAGGGGAACACCTTACCTTAGAGCCTGACTCACAGCCAGCCCTCAAACCATCAGATTGCTCATAGTAAAAGCCAACTATTTGAGAAAAGGGTTCTCTCAATATAGCTTTGATTAAAAATCAGTTCTTTCCTAGGAAATTAGGATTTTGCATGTAAAATGTGTGAGTCACTCAGTCATTTCCAACTCGATGAATGTAGCCCACCAGGCTCCTCTGTCCACAAGATTCTCTAGCAAGAATACTGGAGTGGGTCATCATTTCCTTCTCCAGGGGATCTTCCCGACCCAGGGACTGAACCCTGGTCTCTTGCATCGCAGGCATATTCTTTACCCTCTGAGCCACCAGGGAAGATTTTGCATGTAGGACAATCCCAGATAGGTTGGATGACAACTGATTCTTGTTTTACCAATATTACCTTAATATGCTTTTCTTTCACCCACTCAGGAGAGGTGACTTCGTAATGACATAGGGATGAGTAAGCATTGGCTGAAACATTGCAAGTATTCCAAACCCTAAATATGTATATTGAAAGACAGGGGCTGGCCTTTGGAAGATGGAGTCTGCCTTTGCATTCTCATTATTTTTAAAGTACAATGTGGGCTTGAGACTTCTCTAGTGGTAGAGTGGTTGGGAATTTGCCTTCCAATGCAGGGGATGTGGGTTCTATCCCTGGTCAGAAGGCTAAAATCTCACATGCCTGCAGCCAAAAAACCAAAACATAAAAACAGAAGCAATATTGTAATAAAAATTCAACAGACTTTAAAAATGATCCAATCCAAAAAATTAAAGTGTAATGTGGGCACACAGGAGATAACCAGTGTCAGAACCTGCCTCCTCGCTATTGATGAAAAACCCAGACTTACCTTTTTTTTTTTAATTTATTTATTTTTGACGGTGCTGGATCACTGTTGCTGGGCAGGCTTTTGCGGAGCGCAGGCGTTCAGGCTTTAGCAGTGGCGACGTATGGGCTCAGTAGCTGTGCTTTGCAGTCTCTAAGAGCGCAGGCTCAGTAGTTGGGGTGCACAGGTTGAGTTGCTCTGTGACATGTAGGATCTTCCCGGATTAGGGATCAAACCCATGTTCCCTGCATTGGCAAGCGCACTCTTAACCATACAGCCACCAGGGAAGTCCCAGAATTACCTTATTCCTATGAGACACGTGCTGACATTGCTGACTGCTAGGGTAAATTGCAGAATATTCTCTGTGTTGCCTTCTCAGGTGTTTTTATTCCTCTTTTTCATGCTGTGGGCCAGATACAAATAGAAAGCAAGCTGTGATTCATGACAGTTGTTCAGTAAAGACAATATAGATTAAGAACTGAAACACAGGTTACAAGGAACCTCCTTCAGGCCCCTATAAACTGAACCTGCTTCATTTTCCCTGTTAGTGAACAGATTTTTATCAGATAAATGCAGATAACCATTCCTAAAATTATTTCCCTTGCCTTTAAAAAAAAATTTATTCAAAATCAGAGAGAAGAAAACATGGAGTGTACCATTCATGTTCTATTAATGGCACCAAAAAATGGTTACGTTATTAGTATAACAGGCTAACATTATTCACCAGGCCACTACTTCACAGTTAAGAAACAGCTAATACATATTGGCCATTTCCAAGAAATAGAAATAAAGTAAAAAAAGAATCAGTGATCAGATACAGGCTATTCAACTCACAGGTTATATTCCAGTTCCACTTCCATTGCAAGGCAGGGGTTTGGGACTCTTAAATACCTAATCTTCTGGAACCAAAGCTGTGGTCCCATCTTACCATCCCCAGGATGCCCCAGCTCCAGGGCCTAGACCCGGAGGTCTGGTGCACAGAAGCTGGGGAGGCTCGAGGGGGGTTATCCTGAGAGAGAGGCAAGAAGAAAAAACAGAACATCAAAAAGAAGAACAAGATTTCCGGGGAGGTAACGTGATTGAAGGCAAAAGGAGAAGCGGAGGCAGAGGATGAGATGGTTAGATGGCATCACTGACTCACTGGACATGAGTTTGAGCAAACCCCGGGAGACAGTGGAGGAGAGGCGCGCAGTGTGCTGCCGTCCATGGGGTCGCAGACTTGGGCGGGACTTAGTGACTGAACGGCAGCACCAACGTGATGGGCAAGAAAACCAGCTCCAGGCTCGTTTCAGAGTCACTTGCAGAGGGCCTTGGTCAGTGGCCGGAGCCAGCTTCGGCTCCAGCATTTTCTTCCACTGAAGCAAGGCCTCGAGCTGCCGGCGTGTCTGTCTGCCACTGACCAAGCCCCAGCCCCTGCTTCCCTGGTCCACTGCACACCAGAAGCTAGTTCCCAGGCTTTGTCTTATTCTGCCATCCCCGAGGCAGGCGTGGTGTGCCTGTCCACACACACACACACACGCACACACAGAGGCACACCTGGACGCAGACACAGGACTTACTTTATCGAAAGACGTAAAGGGCCTGCTCACATTTGTGCTCAAGAAGTATGCGTTCTAGGTCAGGCTCCACTTCTTACTAAACTATACAGGAAAACTCTAACATCTAACAGACCTAACATCATTTTATCTATATGATAGTATCTGTATCATGATAGCAATAATATAGTATCTGGATATTCTAACATGATGACATAGACATGGTTATATGTTCAGTCCTGTCCAACTCTTTGTGACCCCGCAGACTGTAGCCCACCAGGCTTCTGTCCATGGGATTTCCCAGGCAAGAATACTGGAGTGGGTTGCCATTTCCTCCTTCAGGGATCTTCCTGACCCTGGAGATGGAATCCATGTCTCCTGCATGTCTGGCATTGGCAGGCGGATTCTTTACCACTGCTCCACCTGGGAAGCCCATAGACATGTGTAGATTGTCTGTATTATGGAGAAATATAACTGGCTGCCTTACCTTGCCACAGTCTCACACAATTGCTACAGAATCAAGAGAGATGATGTGAAAGTCCTTTGAAAACAGAAGGCATGAGTACATATTCTGTAACCCTAACCCAGAGACTCTGAACCACAGGCACAAATAGTGGGCATACAGACCCACACGACAGACGCACAGGAAAGAGCTAGTCAGCTCGCTGGTGAGGGAAACACAGCTGCGAAAGAGGGAAAACCAGGGAAATGCTTTGCCCTGAAAGTGACTGCATAACGCGTGGCCCACTGTTCTTTGAGACAAGCTGGCCTAAGTGCCTCCTTTTATTTCCCTTTAACACTGCTTTCCTAGACAGAAAAAGAAATTAAGACGAGCAGAGGAGAAATCCGATGATAAGTCTCTGGTTCTCAGCCTGATTCTGTGAATCTTCCTTTGGGGAGGAAGAGACCAGTGCACACAGGCACGGGTGTTAGTTTGTTTCTAAATAGCTGACCGACAGTGCCTCGGCAGACCATTTCAGAAAATCCAGTATTTAAGAACGGCCTGTTCAGCCGCACTGAAAGGAGACTTCCAGCTGATCCGTGTGATGGCTCACGTGGAGACGGCACCAAGACCACAAGGGAAGGTTTCTTATTTTCAAGATAAGCTTGGATGTGCCAGCCATGCCTGGTCATTCCACCCCTCTGTGGCTCCTAAGAGAGGAATTCCAGGGAGAAAGAGATGCTCTGAAAATCTGGTTGGAGGAGTGGGTGCAAGTGGGTTCTTTACCACTTGGGCCGCTCAGGAGGGCGTCGCCTCTCTTACCTCTCCTTATCTTCTAGCAGAAAGTGCTTTTTTGTTTTGAAGTTATGGGCCTGACCCATGGGTGGGCAGTCAAATATTTATTCAATGAATGAAAGAATGAGAAAGAGCCAGGGTTAAAATATGGATTTGTGTTATTGCCTTTAGGTCTTTCTGAGAGAGAAGCTGTAGGAATAGCACATCCTTGCCAACGTCTGACTGCAGAAGCAAACCTATCTCTAGATCGAACAGATCACATGGATATAATAGATAGAACACTGGATGCGGTGGCTTTAAAAAAAGAAAAGAGGCAAAGAGGAGAAAAGGAAAAATTATAAAAGAAATGAGCAACATGAAAAGCATTTTCTGTGAAACTGTATTAAGAGGAAAAGGGGTTGGGTATATAGGAATAACCAGCAGAGGAAATCGTGGAAAAGCAGAACAAAGATTTGACAATTCCTTAGCTCACTTGTTTGTACCTACATATTTGTTTTTTTTAAAGGACCTGCATAATAGTCGCTTGTTTTTATAGTCCTGATTTTTGTCAGTGGTTGAACTTGGAATCAGCCTTTGATCAATTCCCCAAAATTATAATGGCATCTGAATAATGAAAAGTCACCTTCTAGAGGGTTTCCCTGGTGGTCCAGTGGTTAAGACTTCACCTTTCAATGCAGGGCCTGTTGGTTCAATCCCTGGTCGAGGAGGTAACATCCTACATGCCTCGTGGCTGGAAAATCAAAACATAAGGCAGAAACTATATTGTAACAAATTTAGTAGACCTTAAAAGTGGTCCATGTCAAAAAAAAAAAAAAAAACGTAATCTAAGCTTACCCAGAATTCTTTTCCTTAAAGGAAAACATTTAATGAATTGTTTGAAAAAGAAATTCTCAAAACTTGAAAGCCAAAGAAGTATTTCAAGGCGTACCTAGACGTGACAGCTCCGAAGACCGTTATGTAACTCTTACTATGCCCGTCACGTGTGTGTGACATCCTGTGTCTCACTGTACAATCTGAGCGGCAGGGCCTGGAGGGGCCATGTGGAGCAGTTGGCACTTCTGACCTGTGGAGGGGACGCAAAACTATCTGCAGACAGTTGACGTTCTAACAAGGACACCAGAGAGGCAAGATACTGTCACCCACATAGCAGATACCTGCATATGGTCTGATCCTGCCCTGTGTTGTCAGACAGACAGACACTGTTTAACTTGTTTGAGCCTCAGTTTTTCAAGCCTTCCAGAGGGAACAAATCCCTCCCTCCCGATATCAAAGGGACATTGTGATCAACTGCCACCACACTGGACCTGATCTTTGAAAATGGAGATTTTTCTATGCTTAGCTCAAAGAAACGCTGTACATCACACAGGAATTCATGGTGGCCTCTTACCTAGCAACAACATTTGGATTCCCTTCCATGTAGCTGAAGGTATTTTAACAACTCCAGAGGTTTTTCATCTTAGGTGACGTATACAAGGTAACGATGTTTTTTAATGTTATTTATTAAAGGCCTCTGAGGCATGGAACAATGCTAGCCCTTTGTGACTGTCAAAACACGTTTGCAGAATTGCCCTGGTTCACACAGGTATAGTTAAGTGGGATGGTGTCACATTGTGTGTGCAGCTGCCCCTGGAGACCATTAGGGCCTTAGGGGAGGGGGCGGAGATCTGTATTTCTCTAATAATTAATTAGTGATGTTGAGCATCTTTTCATGTGTCTCTTGACCATCTGTGTGTCTTCTTCAGAGAGATGTCTATTTAGGTCTTCCACCCATTTTTTGATTGGGTTGTTTGCTTTTTTTGATATTGAGCTCCACAAGCTGTATATTTTGGAGACGAATCCTTTTTGTTGTTAGTATCTTCTGAAACGTTACATATTGAATAACAGTGGTTGGTGTCTGGAAATAGTAAGAACAGTGAAAACCTTGGCTTGTGTTGGAGTGTGGAGAAAAACAGCCACATTCTGATTCTTTCCTCATCTCTTCAGTTGGAGGACCCAAGAAAGGCGTTGGTCAGGATAAGAGGAAAATGTTAAGTGCTTCCCAGATGTTTGGTCTCATGGTGTTTCGAGGTGTTTCTGTATGTAATGTGCTTGGTGTGGCGGCTCACAGGATGGCTGTGTTCAATGCTCCAGACGCTTCAGTGTGGTGTAGTCATAGTCCCAAATCAAGGAGACGAATCGGAAGCCCAGCAGCGGGGTGCAGGCCTGCAAGGAAGGGGTCCCGGACCTGTCTTTTGGCCCTTCTACCGTCGCTGGTCCAACGGTCCTACCAGATTGCAGGGCAGATGTTCTGTTATGCTCGATCCAGAGGAAATACTGTGGCAACAAGGAGGAATCAGGAAGGCGACAAAGATCCGAGATACAAATTAAGATGAACGCAAGTAAATCACAAAAAGGTGGGGCAAGGCCGTGGGCCGCACCGTCCGCAGACACTCACTACATGGGCGGTCTTGCTTGGCTGTTTGCAGCCTGGAATAACCCCGAGGAAGGGCAAAGGAGGGCAAGCCTAAACACTCTGGGGCTTATGTTTCCCTCTCAAGCCACGATGTGAGAAACACAAGAGCCCTCAGAAACTGTTTAAATTGTGTAAAGCCGCTTCTTCAGGCATCACTTGCGTGCTCAGTCACTCAGTCATGTCCAACCCTTTACAATCCCATGGACTGCAGCCCACCAGGGTCCTCTCTCCATGGGGATTTCCCAGGCAAGAATACTGCAGTGGGTTGCCATGCCCTCCTCCAGGGGATCTTCCCAACCAGGGATCGAACCCCAGTCACCCGCATTGCAGGCAGATTCTTTACCATCTGAGCCACGAGGGAAGCTCAGGCATCATAAGTGTGCAAATAAAAGCTGAAGAGCTGAATTCTGCCAGTCCAGTATTGAACTAATTTGATATCAAGTCAAATCTATAAATTTGTAGCCTTCAAAATGTATCTTTGTAACATTAGCCAGTAGGTTCCTTCCAGGGTACACAAAGTATTCGTCAAGCGGTGCCTTCATCAGGCTTTTTCCAAGACAAACTTGTAAAGTCTCACAGAATTCACAGAAGGCTGAGCTACTAAGCTGCAGACACTTCCACTTGGGAAAATGGAAGCCCAGAAAGCCTTCAGCTGGCGGGTCAGAATCATATAAAATGATAGCTCTGAGAAACTGTTCCAAAGAGAAGGGAAGGGTCAGTATATATGTGACTTTGGAGAAGGGGGAATACAATACATACAGTCAAGCACATATTTTTCCAGAAGGTTTCTGTTGGTCACAAGGAGCAGACATCACCATGAGGGAATTTAGTGCTTTTCTAGAATGAGAAGCATTGGGTTCCTGAAATCAGCCCTGGAGAGTGTGTTTCTGAAGACCTGTCCTACCAGCTTTTCCAGAGCACAGTGTCTCATTTCTGCTCTCTACCCTGAACTCCTTTCAGGAGATGCTGAAGGTCAGAAGCTGAAGTAGCACATGATTTAATCCTTGTAAGAGGTAGATGACAAATGCCCAGGGTTTCCCTAGGACTCAGACCATAAAGGATATGCCTGCAGTGTGAGAGACCCAGGTTCAATCCCTGGACTGGGAAGATCCCCTGGAGAAGGGCATGGCAAGCTGTTGCAGTATTCTTGCCTGGAGAATCCCATGGACAGAGGAGCCTGGTGGGCTACAGTCCATGGGGTTGCAGTGAGCTGGACATGACCGAGCAACTAACACATACACATGGCAAGTACTAATTTGTAGTTGACACTCCATTCCAACCTCTTTATTTACAGAGAGACGAAACAGACTCTGAGGGCCACAAGCCCAGAGTTGTGCAGCTCCTAGACCCTGTGGGTGCGGAAATGGGGCTTTCAGATTCTCAGGTTCCTTCTCCAAAGCACACACATGCCCACACCAATGCTAACCAGTTGCTCTGTGGTCCAGAGTCGTCTTTTTCCTACATCATGCGTGCGTGCTAAGTGGCTTCAGTCGTGTCCAACTCTGTGACCCTAGGGACCGTAGCCCACCAGGCTCCTCTGTCCAAGGAATTCTCCAGAATACTGGAGTCGCCATGCCCTCCTCGAGGGGATCTTCCTGACCTAGGGATCTACAATGACAGAACTGAAAAATTAAGATCTCCTAACTTCATCTGGGCTCCGCTTTCTCATATGCTGTGGATCATCTCTCTGGATATTTTTCCCCAAAATCACTTTGCCTTTAGGCATAAACTTCTTTTCAGCTGGTATCTTTACCTTTCTGTGGACTTCACAATACTCCCCTTGAAGAGCTAATTGGAAGAGTTCAAATGAAAGCTTAAGGAGTCTTTTTTCATGGGTCTTGTTTAATGGCCATGATAGAAGACAAAATGTTTATCCCAGATTTTACACAAATATACATGTATATTTTCTAGGTACTTAAATATGTATTTACATGTATTGGTGTGGTGTGTGTGTTGTTGTTCATTTGCTCTGTTGTGAACTTTTTGACCCCATGGACTGTAGCCCACCAGGCTCGTCTGTCCATGGGATTTCCCAGGTAAGAATATTGGTGTGGGTTGTCATTTCCCTCTACAGGGTATGTGTGTGTATAAGTGATCAACTGGAGTTGTCCATTTTGAAGGTTCTAACTAGGACATGGTCAATTAAGGTTAAGATTTTTCTGTTGAACTTGTAACAATCTGAGCAGCTGAGGAGCATTTTGTTATGGAGAAGCCACCATCACCACAAAGGGGCAGTAGAAAATCAAAGAATGGACTGGCCCTGGCCTTCTGCAAACACTGTAGACCGTCTATAAAGCAGAATTTAACCAAGGCCACGTGTCCACCATAGCAACGAACGCCGGCTGGTGTGCACCTTGGATCATAGACAGTAACAGCCAGATGTAGTTGTGGATTCTGAGCATGGCACAGAGCCCCACGGAGCTCCTAGGACATCATGGGGCTCGATTTGTAAAGTGAGCACGGTGGTCAGACTGTAGATGTGGCAGTGAAGGAGCTGAAGTCCTTGCCAGTTAACCAGATGTTATCAAAGAAAAAGGCATTCCAAAAAATTGTGACATTTCAGCACTCAGCCCAAAGTGAGGATCGTGTTTGTAACCTCCTGCTATTTAAACTGATTAATAATGTACAGTAATGTGGACTCCAGCTTCTACTTAACTGTTCTTCAAAGGGCTGGAATCACATTTACCACCGTTTTATTTAATGTAGCCATGATTAATCCAGTGAGCAGTTATTTCCCAGTGTCTTCTGGGAGGGCGGGGCTTTGAGTAATTTACAGCGATGTCAGGCCTACCACCTTCCTATCTTCTGAGCAAACTTGAAAGCAAATACATCGTGGCATTTTTCTTATCAGTTGCTTAAGTTTACAAAATTTAATTGAAAGGGTTTGAACAAACGCCAGGCTGTCTCTCTGCTTAATGAAACCTTTTAAAAGAGCAGTTAATCTACTGCCTTGCACGTGTACCCAAGAAGTTGCTAAATTAATTTACTGACAAAGAGAATCAATCATCATAAATGGTGTTTAAACAATAGCGGGGACCCTGAAGAGTAATAAGGGGCTGGTATTGGAGCAGCGTGATTTATTTTATCATCTTGTTTGTGTTGTACCAGGTTAATGGCAGAAACCTCCTTTCAGTTGACTTTGATCGAACAACAAAGACAGAGAAGGTCTATGATGACCACCGTAAATTCCTCCTGAGGATCGCCTACGACACGGCAGGGCATCCCACTCTCTGGCTGCCGAGCAGCAAGCTGATGGCCGTCAATGTCACCTATTCATCCACGGGTCAAATTGCCAGCATCCAGCGAGGAACCACCAGCGAGAAAGTCGATTACGACGGACAGGGCAGGATCGTGTCCCGGGTTTTTGCTGACGGTAAAACCTGGAGTTACACATACTTGGAAAAGGTACGCTGTACCCAGAGAGGGAACATAGGAAAGCAATGATTGGTCTTTAACAGCGTGCAAATTGCCCGGGCTCACAGTGGGGATGGGCGGGGCAGGGGGCGGGGCCACCCGTAGTTGACAGTTCCATTTACTATTCTGAGCATCCATATGTAAGTCACAGCCATGGAGCACAGAGGAATCTGCGCATCAGCCACAGTGCTTCTGCTTAGTGAAGTTTGGCTCTCTGAGACCCTTTTATATGACTTATGCCATAAACAAACACCACCACCGCCCACCTGCCAAGCTCATCCATGGACAACATTCACACATTAGACCTTGAGCTTGTAAGTCATTTGTAAATCATCTCAGCGCGAGCTTTTTCGTTTCAGAAAGCGCCTTACACGTTCGCACAGTTAAAGCTGTCAGGTATGTGTCGTTCCTGGCAGAGCTTCGACATAACCGTAAAAAGCCCATAGATCCTATTTACGCATCAGTAACCAAAAGAAGCCGTTTCTTAAGCAAGCACATTTCCGGGCCTCCGGGCCCTCTCCCCTTGCGTCTGCTCTGAAAGGGAACCCATGCTTAAGACAGTAACATGCTACCAAAAAAGACGCAGTTACATGTGTGCAGGGTGCCAGGTTTCAGGTAGTGACCAGGGTTAAAAGGGAATGAAAGCAAAAGGAGGAATGGGGAGGACCACTTCCTTGTAATTCCTTTCTGAAAGAGACAGAATCCTGCAGAGAGCATCTTCATGAGGGGTTTCATTCCGCTTTGAGATGAGGGTTTGCCCTGGTTTTGAGTTCGGTGCCTCCCATTGCTCCCAGCGATCCTCTCCGCCAGCAGCCACAGGGCCACTGAGGCACAAGTGCCACTCGCAAGCTCAGTCTGCCCTTCCTCGACTGTGCGGAGTGACCTCTGTCCTCCGCACTCTCACGTCTGCATCGCTGTCCCCCTCCCGCACCCCATCTTGCTCTCCCCCAGAGGTGCTCTGGACCAGCCTCATGCATGTAAGTCAGCTCAGGTAATTCTAGACGGACTGTACACAGACTCCTCTTCCTAAAGACCTGGTCAGGAAACTAAGATCTCTTGGCCAAAAATAAATTAATAAAATAAATTCCCGGACCCCCGACACTGAGAGTAGTGACCGTAATGTGACTGAAAAATCTTTAAAGGGAGCCAAGGGTCATACCACTGATAAGAGCTGCTGTCAGAGTGACCCAGCCGTAACAGAGATCACCTTCACATATCAACAGGGGTCAGAAAAGCCAATGAGCACGTTCTCAGCATCTCTCCCAAATCCCAAAACCACCCAAACTATTTCCATTTCCTCGCCAGGACAGGCACCCTAAGCCAACGTGTATTCATGGCAAAGCAAGTGATATTTTACTACCTACGTGATTCTGCTACTGCTGCTAAGTCGCTTCAGTAGTGTCCAACTCTGTGTGACCCCATAGATGGCAGCCCACCAGGCTCCCCCGTCCCTGGGATTCTCCAGGCAAGAACACTGCAGTGGGTTGCCATTTCCTTCTCCAATGCATGAGAGTGAAAGTCAAAGTGAAGTGGCTCAGTCATGTCCAACTCCTAGTGACCCCATGGACTGCAGCCTACCAGGCTCCTCCATCCATGGGATCTTCCAGGCAAGAGTACTGGAGTAGGGTGCCATTGCCTTCTCCATATGTGATTCTAAGTGACTGCCAACAGGGTCCTTAATTCAGCAATGGTCCAGGCCTTCCTGGGAAGAACTCAAACCATTAGCAACAAGTCTCAAGACACTGATCACACAACCTGCACACAAAAATCGCCCCTAGATGTGCCTGTGGAGGAAATCCTGCAGAAGCCTGAGCCAGACAAACTGCATTTGAAAACCAGCAGACGATAGGAGAAGCAGTAAGCCCAGACAGGGGCTGTGTGCTTTTATGTCAGAAGCAGAGAGTACATCCCAGTGTCGGGGGGAGAGAGGAGGATCAGCTCCTAATCTGACTGTCCACCCAGTTCAGCCATCACTCCATCTGGTCTAACAGGGTTTAAAGGGAGCCTCCCAGAGGAAAGAAGTGCCCGCTCTCTGTACCACTGCAGAGCTACCAAACCAGCCTCCGGGTTGACCTCTCCCTTGGCCTAATAAACTGTCTTTTGTCATTCTGAAATCACTTGGAGAATAAGCCAAGCTTACGTTGAGTCATTTATTTATTCACCTCATAATTTACACCCAAGCAGTGTATAGCCCAGAAACCATCCTTACTGAACCTAAGGGACAAGCCAGATTTGGTTCTTAGGAAAGGAAATTTCAGAATGCAGATTTCATTGTCATTTCAGATGTCATGTAAAGAATTTGCAAACAAAAACCCATCTCTGGATCCATATTCCTAATGAGAGCATTTACAGCTCTTATTCACCAAGCGATTGACCAAGCAGTGTTGCTGGTGATGATTTATGTACCCACAGTCCCTTTAGGGGCTAATTTTATGTCTCTTCTTTACAAAATAAATATTTTGAATGCTTTGCTCCTCCTCCAAGTCCACTGGAAATTCAAGCATGATTTGAATGGCTCTTCCATGAAATGTTTGGGGAAAGCCACCTTACTAAATAATTGCTAATTATGGACAGGACTGCACTTCCCATATGCTCCTTTCCCCATGAAATATTGTCTTTGAAGCAGCTTTGCTCATGCTTGTATTATGACTTATCCAGATCCATTGACAATCTGCTGCTTGGCTGTGAATGCCGGATACAAAAAAAAAAAAAAAAGTCTGATCTTGACAGCCCATTATGAGAGTTGAGGCACTCAGTGCGAAACCGCTGGCAATTAAGCACCCAGGCAAATTAGGCAGGAAATCGTTAAGGACAGGGAAGGTCAAGGAGAACTCAATTAAAACAAAAATCATTTTCTCAGGCGGACTATTTTTGCGTCTTTGTGGTCACTACATCTACTTTTACTTCCCGCCCCCTCATTCGCAAATATCGGGCTAATGGCATGCTCCCTCTTTGCAGTCCATGGTGCTTCTGCTCCACAGCCAGCGGCAGTACATCTTTGAATATGATATGTGGGACCAGCTCTCTGCCATCACCATGCCCAGCGTGGCTCGGCACACCATGCAAACCATCCGCTCCATCGGTTACTATCGCAACATATACAACCCCCCAGAGAGCAACGCCTCGGTCATCACCGACTACAATGAGGAGGGGCTGCTTCTGCAGACGGCTTTCCTGGGGACCAGCAGGAGGGTCTTATTCAAGTATCGAAGGCAGACCAGGCTCTCGGAGATCTTATACGACAGTACGCGGGTCAGTTTCACCTACGATGAGACGGCGGGAGTCCTCAAAACAGTCAACCTCCAGAGCGATGGTTTTATTTGCACCATTAGATACAGGCAGATCGGCCCCCTGATTGACAGGCAGATCTTCCGCTTCAGCGAAGATGGGATGGTGAACGCGAGATTCGACTACAGCTATGACAACAGTTTCCGGGTGACCAGCATGCAGGGTGTCATCAATGAGACTCCCCTGCCCATCGACCTCTATCAGTTCGACGACATTTCGGGCAAAGTGGAGCAGTTTGGAAAATTTGGCGTCATCTATTACGATATTAACCAATCATTTCCACGGCTGTCATGACTTACACAAAGCACTTTGATGCCCACGGCCGCATCAAGGAGATTCAGTATGAGATATTCAGGTCGCTCATGTACTGGATTACAATTCAGTATGACAACATGGGTCGGGTAACCAAGAGAGAGATTAAGATAGGGCCCTTCGCCAACACCACCAAGTACGCTTATGAGTATGACGTCGACGGACAGCTCCAGACGGTCTACCTGAATGAAAAAATCATGTGGCGTTACAACTACGACCTGAACGGGAATCTCCATTTACTGAATCCGAGTAGCAGCGCGCGGCTGACCCCGCTCCGCTACGACCTGCGAGACAGGATCACCCGGCTGGGTGACGTTCAGTACCGCTTGGATGAGGATGGTTTCCTGCGCCAGAGAGGCACCGAGATCTTCGAGTATAGCTCCAAGGGGCTTCTGACCCGAGTCTATAGTAAAGGCAGCGGCTGGACGGTGATCTATCGTTACGATGGCCTGGGGAGGCGCGTGTCCAGCAAGACCAGTCTGGGACAGCACCTGCAGTTTTTCTATGCGGACCTCACTTACCCCACCAGAATTACTCATGTCTACAACCACTCGAGTTCGGAGATCACCTCCCTCTATTACGATCTCCAAGGACATCTCTTTGCCATGGAAATCAGCAGCGGGGATGAATTCTACATCGCCTCTGACAACACAGGGACACCCCTGGCTGTGTTCAGTAGCAACGGGCTTATGCTCAAACAGATTCAGTACACCGCCTATGGTGAGATCTATTTTGACTCTAATATTGACTTCCAGCTGGTAATTGGATTTCACGGTGGCTTGTATGACCCACTCACAAAATTAATCCATTTTGGAGAAAGGGATTATGACATTTTGGCAGGACGGTGGACAACACCTGACATAGAAATCTGGAAAAGAATAGGGAAGGACCCAGCTCCCTTTAACCTGTATATGTTTAGGAATAACAACCCAGCAAGCAAAATCCATGATGTGAAAGACTACATCACAGGTAAGCAGAATTGTTTTCCTTTCCAAGTACTGAGTTAATCATTGAATCCATAAAATAACTGCTGGGGGTTTAACTTGATGCCTTCCTCCTGCAAAATCAAATGTCTTTAAAGAAAAATCGAATGTCTAATGTTTTCAATGAAACCAAGGAGAAACCGACAGAGGGACACTGGGACAAGTCTGTTACTTCCTATTCTGCCTGCCAGCACCCAAGACCACAGTTTTCCTGAAATGACATGGAATCTAGGCATGCCATTTGAAGGGAAGGGACACGGGAGTTGGGGGGTGTTGCGGAAAACATGAACTTGAAGCCCCCAAACTGGAGTTCCAATGTGAATGCCTCTCCAACAACAGGTCATGTGCCTTATAGACAAGTCACATGACTTTATGAGTCTGTTTCCGCAACAATAAAATGGGGATAGCAATCTTACTTTGTGGTATAAAATACAATAACATGCAATTCTGCTTTAAGTAGTAGTGGGAAAAAAGTGAAAGTGTTAGTCACTCAGTGGTGTCCGACTCTTTGGACCGCCATGGACTGTAGCCCACCAGGGTCCTCTGTCCATGGGATTCTCCAGGCAAGAATACTGGAGTGGGTAGCCATTCCCTTCTCCAGGGAATATGCCCTACCCAGGGATCAAACCCTGGTCTCCTGCATTGCAGGCAGATTCTTTGCCATCTGAGCCACCAGGGAAGCCCAAGCAGAACTCTAGTTCTCTGTAATAACCTTCATTACTGTTTATTGAGGTAACACTGCTTTATAACATTGTATGTTTCATGTGTACAACATTATGTTTCTACTTCTGTATACACTGCAGTGTCCCATCCAAAACTTATGCAACACCTGTCACCAGAGAGCTGATGCCCTTAATCCACTTTGTCCTTCCCCCCATCCCCTTCCCCCAGGAAGCCACTACTCCTCCGGTCTCTACTGCACGCTTGGTTTGATCGTTTGTTTCAGAGGAATTAGGGAGATACCCTGGGGGTCCAATGGTTAAGACTCTACACTTTCGCTGCTGGGGGCCCGGGGTTCAATTCTGATCAGGAAACTAAGATCCCACACACCATGTGGTGCAGCAAAAAAAAGAAAAAGTTATACGAGTGAAATCATACAGTATTGGTCTTTCTCCATCTGACTTACTTCACTTTGCATAATACCCTCAAGATCCATCCATGTTGTTACAAATGGCAGGATTTTATTTTCTGCAACATTCCATTGTGTGTGTACATATGTATAGACATACACCGATTCCTCCTTATCCATTCATCTATGGATAAGCACTTGGGGCATTTCCTTATCTTGACTATTGTAAGAATGCTGCAGTGAACACAAAGGTGTGTGTATCTTTTCAAATTAGTGTCTTTGCATTTGGGGGATAACTAGCCAGAAGAGAGACTGCTGGATCACATGGGAGTTCAGTTGTTAGCTTTGTGAGGAGCCTCCATCCTGCCTTCCTTGGTGGCCACACAAGTTTACGCTCCCACCCACAGTCCACAGGGCTTCCCTTCAGCGAGCAGAGATCTCCACTCAGGACAGCCCCAGGGACGCTGAGCCCTTCCGTTTCCATTTTGTTCCTGACTTACACTGCCATAATTAACCCCCTTGTTTATGCTTCCTAGAGGAAGGTTATTCCTTGTTTTCTTTTTCTGTGTTTGGTTTGGTTGAGGTTTTCTGTTTTGTTTTGCCTCCTGTTAGATGCTCCGTCTGGCTGTCTCTCTCCTTGTTCAATATTTGAAGCATGCCAGGACGTTCTGTCTTCTCAGTTCTCAGTACAGCTCTTAAAATACTGCCCCTGTTCATTTCACATCTGCTTCCCGCTTCCGCAGACTGTCTGCAGCTTCGCCTAGCTCTCTCCCCCACGAATCCGCTCCAAGTCCCTGCTGTCAGGATCCTGACTCAGCAACACCCAAATGGGTATTCTCCTTCAGGGTTCCCCAGTACACATCTGCATTCATGTCCCAGTATCTGGGCAGTAACCTTCAACATGTTAAGAGCCTCTGATTTCTCACTGCTTCACAGACAGCATTCATAGTAGGAGTACCTCTAACCCCATTCAAAATTTTCTCTAAAACATAAACCATGCCCCCCCAATCTTATGCACGTGCATGCATACACACATATACCACTTCTCTCCTATGCAACGAACTTGGGGTTTTTCTCTCTCCACCGCCACCACCACCAGCCCTCCATTTAAAATAGGGATGGGACTTCCCTAGTGGTTGAGCAGTTTAGAATTTGCCTCGCAGTGCAGGGGCCTCTGGTTTGATCCCTGGTCGGGGAACCAGGATCCCACATGCCATGGCACAACTAAGTCCTCTCACCCTAACTAGACAGCTCGGGCCACAGTGAAGGATCTCGAGTGCCACCACTAAGACCCAACTTGGCCAAATAAATAATTTTTTTTTAATTTAAAAGTAAGAGGGAGCATACCACTAAGTTTATAGCCTATATGATACCTGCAGAAAGGGATCTGCCAGCCTGACAGAGAGGTGTGAGTTGGTGCCCTGGAGAAGGAATCAGGGAGCAAGTGACCTCCATCATTCCAACAAACAGTCCCCCACTGCTTATTTAAGAGGTGTTGACAGTGGCTGCCCGAGAGGCTGGCAACCCACCGCTCCTGAATTCATCCTCTCCTAGCAACATGGACGCCAGGGAATGCCACAGCAGCATTTTTTGAAAAACATCAAAAGAGAGATGGAACAGCATAAAATATATTAGGTGAAATGCAATTTCAAATTTTCCAGCAATGTGCTTAATATATAAAATAATCTACACCCAACTGTACTCATAAAGCTGCAAGCCTGCTGAGTAGTTCTGTAACAGTATAACCTCCAGAATAGAATAAAAGCTTTATTCTCAGTATAATGGCTTTTGGAGTCACATGGCAATATTTTTAAAATACCATCTTAAAGGTTTCCAGCTTCTCTCCCTTAAAAGTTTGTCTCCACCTGTGTGCAGTGAGCCTTTGAAGTCAGAACTGATGGGAATCAGAACTTCCGTGCCCTCGGCCAGCTTTGGGCATTCATCTTTGATTAAGAGTTGACTGTTGATTTTCATACACTCGACGCGGGGTTTTTATAATAGAAAATGGGTGATGGAAACTTGCGTATCCTTGGGCAGCCCCTTTGGAATGCTAATAACACAGGACTTCTAGTTAAGGCCAGCCTTCACTAACCACAGATGTCATTTGTGTTCAACAACCATGTCTCTTTCACACTGCTAGGCATTGTTATTCAACTTTTTTTTAAAAAAAACACTACACAGGTTGCAACTTCCCAGTGGGACCGGGTACCCATCTGTCTAAGTGAGTCTCTATTATCCACACTGTCTGTAGCCCTTGCCTCACTTCCTTCTGCTACTGAAGTTATTTTTACCATGTCTGAAAATAGTGTTTTTAATTGTAGGGCAGAGGCAAACAGGAGCTCTTTCTCAGGTTATCGTTTGTGAAGGTGAGGTTTTCAGGTAAGGCTCTCAGTGTCAGAAAGCACAAAGTGAACTCGGAAGTCTTTCATTTTGGACCTTCTTTTCCTAGATGTTAACAGCTGGCTGGTGACCTTTGGCTTCCATCTGCACAATGCTATTCCTGGATTCCCTGTCCCCAAATTTGATTTAACGGAGCCTTCTTATGAACTCGTGAAGAGTCAGCAGTGGGATGATATACCGGTAAGAGACAAAAAGCGAAACTATGAAAGGTGACAAAGGGCTTGCTTGTGCCTTACAGTCCCCTGTTTAATCAGACTCCCTGGGTACCAGAGACTTTTTTTTTTTTTTTTTTTTTTGACTCAGGAAAGAAAGCACCACTTCTCTGTTGTATTTCTGTTCAGCAGACCAGGGGCCTGTGAAACAGGCTTCAGTCTGCTTTTAGTGATGCTAATAAAAACAGAAAGACATTATCAAACAGTAATAAAATATAAAAGCTCATTGTTGAGTGCAGGGCTTCAACAGAGAAGCCCAGGAATGCACATTTATAAGATTTGGGACCTTAGGGCAAAGATACAATAAACAGGAGGACAGGGAATTCATGTTACAAATTAGCAGCTCACAAACAATGCCACAAAGTTCCACTTCTTTAAAATGTTAGCCATGTTTTCAAGGGAAAAAATTAGAAATAAAATGGCCTCCAGTAAAGCTCCACCTACCACTAGGTGTTTATGGAATTTTCCTGAAACTAACAGACCAGGAGGCCTGGAACCGTTCTGAGAAATAAAAGGAGAAAGAATGGAAAATTGCTAAATCAAAGCTGCCACTTCACAAAATGACACTTTTTAATTCCCACCATTCAGAGATCAGAAAGGAATGCAGCAACAAAATATCAGAATTTCTAGCTTAAAGCAAAAATAATTAAAGATCAAGAAACTGGGTTATCCCATAATGATAAGAAGAGAGCACAGTATTTCTTAGAAAGATAAATTTCTCCCCGTGAGCAATTTCCTATAATCTCAATGAACTCAAAAAGAAAAGGCAAGCCTGGCTAAAACACACATACACACAAGGCCAATACCTCTGCTTTCTGGTACATGTTTCATACTTAAAAGCAATTCCTTTCTCCGATGTCACCTTCACATTTAGAAGGCAAAACCCATTCAGTTTCCAGGACCTGGGAGCCATTTTAACATTTCTAACTGCAAATATACCTGCACTTATCAAGTGCCATGAAGACATCCCTAAGTTTGCTAATGCCTTTGAGCACATAATAATTGCAGATGACTTTCCAACATGTCTAAAAACACTTAAGTCATACTGTACAAATGGACTTGCCAACTTTTTTCCTAGGCAGCCTTTTCCATACAGTTCAGGCTCTCTCTGTCATGAGAAGTGCACCATAAGGACAGCTTAGGGAATCGCCAGCAAAGACATCAAGGATGCCTGGAGAACAGAAAACAAATGTGTCTTTCACTGTTGCAAACGAAACACGTGCTTCCAGTTGGGGAAAATGCTGGCCAGACGAACATCTGGTAGTCTAAGAGATGCCTGAGTTAAGATGCCCCCAATTTAAAACCGTTGTGAATGCAGAAGGCCCACTGTCCCTCAGCCTACGAAAAATAAATGTTTTCCTAAAGCGATAAACACTCGTTGACAGCTCTCCCCACTGTGCGCTCATCCTGGCCCATTTCAGTCCGTCATTATACAGTCAGATTCAGCTGAAAACTCTGTTCACCGGGAGACCGTACAGAGTTTACCTAAATTAAAGCACATGCCTGTAAGTAAATTAAAAGCATGCGCTTTAAAGTGGGACTTTAGCTTAAAGTGGGACTGGGTGATCCAACCTTTCTCAGCATTTTGGCGCTTTCTCAGCCCCCTCCCATGGAGAAAGCTGCTGGGATGGACCATCTGGTAAGCTGGTTCCCCAAATGGGGTGAACTGGGGAAAAGGGTATCTAGAAACGGAAAGAGAAAAGGCAAAAACTTGAACATTTCGCCCACCTTCATGTGTGTGGACTAAGTCTCTTCAGTCTTGTAGTTGCTTTGCGACCTTTTGGACTGTAGCCCACCAGGTTCCTCTGTCTGTGGGATTCTCCAGGCAAGAACACTGGAGTGGGTTGCCATGCTCTCCTTCAGGGAATCTTCCTGGCGCACGGATCTGAACCCAAGTCTCCTGCAAATCCTGCATTACATGCGAATTCCTTACCACCGAGCCACCAGGGAAGCCCATTTCACCCACATTGGAAACTAAAAAGCTCTTGACACATACAATACATGATGGAGTTACCTCTTTTTACCTTTTACAACATATTGGGATCAACTTGAGGGGATCGGGGTCTTGAGTGCATTCCTCCCCCCTGGGTTTTTTAGCCTTTTCATTTCTTAACCTGCTGCTGCTAAGTCATTTCAGTCGTGTCCGACTCTGTGCGACCCATAGACGGCAGCCCACCAGGCTCCCCCGTCCCTGGGATTCTCCAGGCAAGAACACTGGAGTGGGTTGCCATTTCCTAATCCAATGCATGAAAGTGAAAAGTGAAAGTGAAGTTACTCAGTTGAGCCAGACACCTAGGGACCCCATGGACTGCAGCCTACCAGGCTCCTCTGTCCATGGGATTTTCCAGGCAAGAGTACTGGAGTGGGGTGCCACTGCCCTCTCCGTCTAAAGAACCTACTGAGGTTTTAATCAGCAACTCCCCCCCACCCCCGGCAATCCCCCACATTTCTTTCTGCCCAGAAACAAAGTACCGCCCAGAAGCCTGGCTCCCTGGGGCCAGAAGAGCCGGTCTGTTCTCTAACCCATCCTGCGGGTCTGTTTCTGTCTGCAGCCCATTTTTGGAGTCCAGCAGCAAGTGGCGAGGCAGGCCAAGGCCTTCCTGTCCCTGGGGAAGATGGCCGAGGTGCAGGTGAGCAGGCGCAAAGGCAGCGGCGCGCCATCGTGGCTGTGGTTCGCCACGGTCAAGTCGCTGATCGGCAAGGGCGTCATGCTGGCCGTGAGCCAGGGCCGCGTGCAGACCAACGTGCTGAACATCGCCAACGAGGACTGCATCAAGGTGGCGGCCGTGCTCAACAACGCCTTCTACCTGGAGAACCTGCACTTCACCATCGAGGGCAAGGACACGCACTACTTCATCAAGACCAGCACGCCGGAGAGCGACCTGGGCACTCTGCGGCTGACCAGCGGCCGCAAGGCACTGGAGAACGGCATCAACGTGACCGTGTCGCAGTCCACCACCGTGGTCAACGGCAGGACTCGCAGGTTCGCCGACGTGGAGATGCAGTTCGGCGCGCTGGCGCTGCACGTGCGCTACGGCATGACCCTGGACGAGGAGAAGGCGCGCATCCTGGAGCAGGCGCGGCAGCGCGCGCTCGCCCGGGCCTG
>SJXQ01008343.1:110763-171917 GCA_006408695.1 Aepyceros melampus | reverse complement strand
CCAGACAGCTGGTGGAAAGGATGTTCAGACTGCAGGCTGCTGGCAGGGCTCAGGGAACCCTGAGGAGGCTGGGGCGGGGGCAGGGGGCGCGAGGGGATTAGAGCTGCCCTACTGGGCTCACCGGCCGCCCCCATGACCGGCCCCACACACGGGTCAGAGCAGGCCCTCTGGGAGTCAAGGGCTGGGGGCTAGGAATGTCAGATAAGGGGCAGGACTCCCAGATAAGACTGAACTTCAGTTTAGCAGTGAATCATTTGTCAATATAAGTTATGTCCCATTTAATATTAGGAACACATACTAAAAAGGTGTATTTGTTGTTGATCTGAAATTCAGATTTAAGCGGGCATCCTGTTTGGTTTTGTTTGTGCTAAACCTGGCCACCTTGACCTACGGGAAAGCCTGATGGTGTTCATGCTTCAGCACCAGGCGGGGACAGGGACACGGGGCAGGGCTGGGGGTGGAGGGTGTGTTGGATCCTAAGACTGCAGGAACACAGTACGGCCGACAGGGTGGCTGAGACAACAGGCATTGATCACATCCTGGTTCTGGAAGCTAGAAGTCCAATTCGAGGTTTCGGCGGAGCCGTGCCCTCTGAAGGCCCCTGGGGAGGGTCCCTGCTTCCTCCAGCTCCTGGGGGCTGCCGGCCACCTTGGGGCCCTTGGGGTCCCTTGTCCCTCCTCTGCCTCAGCATCACACAGTGTTTACCCTGCGGGTCTCTGGCCTCTCTCTCCTCTGCTTATAAGAACACCAGTCATCAGAGGGCCAGCCCCTCTCTAGTACAGTCTCATCTTAATCCAATCACATCTGCAAAGAACTCTGCCAAATAAAGTCCCACTCTGAAGCCCTGGTGGAAATGACTTCAGGGGCAGGCACCCTTTGCGGCAGGGGAGAATCCACTCTGCTTTCAGCCACTCCCACCTCGCTGAAAACTCTGAAAACTCTCAGATCCCAACTACCTGGGACACTGACCAGAAACATCCATGCTCACTGAGCCCACAACAGGGGCTGCCTCGGGCCAGAGTGCCTATCCCTTCCTGCAAAGAACCAGTCAGAAAGGGTG
This sequence comes from Aepyceros melampus, assembly GCA_006408695.1. Taxonomy (NCBI): domain Eukaryota; kingdom Metazoa; phylum Chordata; class Mammalia; order Artiodactyla; family Bovidae; genus Aepyceros; species Aepyceros melampus. The sequence goes on along the minus strand of SJXQ01008343.1, from coordinate 170,857 downwards.
CCCGACCAGACCCCAGAAACAGGCCGAAAGCGACCCTGTTGGCTGCCTGGAAACCCGGAGTTGGGGATTCTGTGCTGGGCCCCAGGTGGAGCTGCGAGCCGGGTCCTGGGAAAGGCTAGGCCCTGCAGAGGAGGAGGGACCGCCTTGGGAGGTGGAAGGTCCCCCCGCTGGGAAAGGTGTGCCTCCTGAGAGCCCCGGGCCGGGCTCAGCGCAGACGCCCCTCCTGCCAGGGAGAAGTGGTCCAGCCCCACGGAGCTGCCAGGCGCCTCCCAGAAGCTGCTGCTCCCCAGGAGGGGCGGAACCCCAGGGGAGCCCCCCTCATGCTCCGGGCGCCCAGCCCCCCACGAAGGCAGCTCTGGCCTCGGGGTTCCGGCCTGGACCGTGCAGTGGAAATCCACAGTCTACAGAGCTGACACACACTTCACTCATTATATAGAGACTTTCTGCCTGAAGGCCTCACTTCAGACACCTAATACTGACAAAGGCCATTGTCTGGGTGGCCAGGATAAACCATGACGGAGTGGAGAGTGGTCCCTGACTTGTTGCATTAAAACTATGCCCCGCTCCCCCCCGCCCCACACACATATATATACACACATACAACATGCCTTGCCCACGAGAGCAAGAAGATCCAGGTTTTCCCACAGCCAGTCCCTCCGATCAGGAAGCTTCACAAGCATCTGATCCTCATCCATCAGAGGACAGGCAGAATGTAAACCACAATTACAGAAAACTAAACGAACTGATCACGTGGACCACAGCCTTGTCTAACTCACTGAAACTATGAGCCATGCTGTGTGGGGCCACCCAAGACAGATGGATCATGGTGGAGAGTTCTGACAAAACATGGTCCATTGCCGAAGGGAAGGGCAAACCACTTCAACATTCTTGGCTTGAGAGCCCCATGAACAGTATGAAAATGCAAAAAGTTAACAACACTGAAAGATGAACCCCTCCAGGTCAATAGGTGTCTGATACGCCACTGAGAAGAACAGAGAAATAGCTCCAGGAGAAATGAAGAGGCTGAACCGAAGCAGAAATGACGCCCAGTTCTGGATGTGTCTGGTGGAGAAAGGAAAGTCCCGGGCAGTCAAGAACAATATTGCCATGACCGATGTGTTCTCTTGGCAACACTGTTAGGCTTGACCTCCTAACTGATACAGACACCCACACACACACAAAAAGATGTCCTTTGCATCATAGGGGACTGGATGCAAAAGTAGGAAGTCAAGAGATAACTTTAGTAACAGGCAAGTTTGGCTTTGGAAAACAAAATGAAGCAGGGCAAAGGCTAACAGAGTGTTGCCAAGAGAATGCACTGGTCGTAGCAAACAGCCTCTTCCAACCACACAAGAGAAGACTCTACACATGGACATCACCAGAGGGTCAATAGTGAAATCAGATTGATTATATTCTTTGCAGCTGAAGATGGAGAAGCTCTATACAGTCAGCAAAAACAAGACTTGGAGCTGACTGTGGCTAAGATCATAAACTCCTTATTGCAAAATTCAGACTTAAATGGAAGTTAGCAGGGAAAACCACTAGGCTGTTCTGGTATGAACTAAATCAAGTCCCTTACAATGATACAGAGGAAGTGACAAATGGATTCAAGGGATTAGATCTGATAGACAGAGTGCCAGAAGAACTAAGGACGGAGGTTTGTAACACTGTACAGGAGGCAGTGATCAAAACCATCTCCAGGAAAAAGAAATGCAAAAAGGCAAAATGGTTGTTTCAGGAGGACTTACAAATAGCTGAGAAAAGAAGAGAAGTGAAAGGCTACGGAGAAAAGGAAAGATAATCCATCTGAATGGAGAGTTCCAAAGAATAGCAGGAAGAGATAAGAAAGCCTTCTTATGTGAACAATGCAAAGAAATAGAGGGAAACAATAGAATGGGAAAGACTAGAGAAAGTTAGAGATACCAAGGGAACATTTCATGCAAAGATGGGCTCGATAAAGGACAAAATGGTATGGACCTAACAGAAGCAGAAGACATTAAGAAGTGTGGCAAGACTACACAGAACTATACAAATAAGGTCTTAATGACCTGGATAACCACAATGATGTGATCACTCACCTAGAGCATCCTGGAATGCAAAGTCAAGTGGGCCTTAGGAAGCACCATTACAAACAAAGCTAGTGGAGGTGATGGAATTCCAGTTGAGCTATTTCAAATCCTAAAAGATGATGCTGTCAAAGTGCTGAACTCAATAGGCCAGCAAATTTGGAAAACTCAGCAGTGGCCACAAACTAGAAAAAGTCAATATTCATTCCAGTCCCAACAAATGTTCAAACAACCACACAATATATCATTTTACATAATAGCAAGGTAATGCTCAAAATCCTCCAAGCTAGGCTTCAACAGTACATGAACCGAGAATGTCTGGATGTACAAACTGGAGTTAGAAAAGGCAGAGAAACCAGAGATCAAATTACCAAGATCATAGAAAAAGTAAGGGAATTCCAGAAAAACATCTACTTCTGCTTCACTGACTACACTAAAGCCTTTGTGTGGATCACAACAAACTGTGGAAAATTCTTCAAGCGATGGGAATACCAGACCAGCTTACCTGCCTCCTGAGAAACTTGTATGCAGGTTAAGAAGCAACTTTTAGAACCAGACATGGAACAACAGACTGGTTCAAAATAAGGAAAGGAGTATATATTTGTCAAGGGTGTATATTGTCACCCTGCTTATTTAACTTATATGCAGAGTACATTATGTGAAATACCAGGCTGGAGGAAAACACAAGCTGGAATCAAGATTGCTGGGAGAAACATCAATAACCTCAGATATGCAGATGATGCCACCCTTATGGCAGAAAGTGAAGAAGAACTAAAGAGCATCTTGATGAAGCTGAAAGTAGAGAGTGAAAAAGCTGGCTTAAAACTCAACATTCAAAAAAAGAAGATAATGGCATCCAGCCCCATCTTCATAGAAAATAGATGGGGAAACAATGGAAACAGTGACAGACTTTACTGTGGATAGTGACTGCAGCCAAGAAATTAAAAGACTCTTGCTCCTTGAAGAAAAGCTATGACAAACCTAGACAGCATGTTAAAAAGCAAGACATCACTATGCTGACAAAGGTCCATATAGTCCAAGCTATGGTTTTTCCAGTGGTCATGTATGGATGTGAGAGTTAAGACCATAAAGAGAGCTAAGCAGTGAAGAATTGATACTTTTGAACTGCAGTGTTGGGGAGGACTCTTGAGAATCCCTTGGACTGCAAGGAGATCCAACCAGTCCATCCTAAGGGAAATCAGTCCTGAATATTCATTGGAAGGACTGATGTTGAAGCTGAAACTCCAATACTTTGGCCACCTAATATGAAGAGCTGACTCATTAGAAAAGACCCTGATGCTGGCAAAGATTGAAGACAGAAGGAGAGGGGGACCACAGAGGATGAGATGGTTGGATGGCATCACCGACTCAATGGACTTGAGTTTGAGCAAGCTCCAGGAGTTGGGGATGGACAGGGAGGCCTGGCGTGTTGTAGTCCATGGGTTCGCAAAGAGTTGGACATGACTGAGCAACTGAACACAACACAACACATACACACATAGACCCCGGCAAAGGACAGAAGCAACTTGGGAGTCTGTTGGAAAGAATTGGAAGTATTCTTGGGCTTCCCAGCTGGCTCAGTGGTAAAGAATTCACCTGCCAATGCAGGAGACATGGGTTTGATTCCTGGTCCGGGAAGATCCCACAAGCCACAGAGCAACTGAGCCCGTGCGCCACAACTACAGAGTCTACACTCAAGAGCCCCGGAACCACACCTACTGAGCCCATGGGCCTCGCAGAACCTGTGCTCAGCAGCGAGAAGCCACCAAAATGAGAAGCCCGCACACCACAACCAGAGAGTATCCTCCACTCTCTCCAACTAATGAAAAAGTCTACACAGCACTGAAGACCCAGCACAGCCAAAAATAAATAAATACATAATATAATAGTTTACAAAAAGAAACAGAAGGATTCTTGAGATTCCCAAGTTCCCCATCCTCAGGCCAAGAGAAGCAATGCCACAAAGGAGGCTATCATCATCTGAGTCATGCTAAGTCACTTCAGTCGTGTCTGACTCTCTGCGAGCCCGTGGACTCGGCCAGGACCCCACCAGGCTCCTCTGTCCGTGGGATTCTCCAGGTAAGAATACTGGAGTGGGTTGCCATTTCCTTCTCCAGGGGATCTTTCCAACCCAGGGATGGAACCTGAGTCTTTTATGTCTCCTGCACTGGCAGGCAGGTTCTTTACCACTACCACCACCTGGGAAGCTATGGCATTGCCTGATGTCAAGAAGCCTGGTCACAAGGCAAACAGGAGAGGGAGGGACGGCTCTGGGTCTGTCACTCAGCGAGCCTCTGCACGGGTCCTCCCCGGGCATCTAGGACAAACCACGTGAGCAATGTGTGACTGAAGGCCGAGCTTACAAAGCCTGAGATAGAGGAGAATTTATTGTTGTCATCAAATAAAGCCTTGCAGTCAACTTCATCTGACACATGTATAATGATCGGCAGAATCATGACTGTGCGGTTGGCACTTAGGCCTAAGTGGTAATCAATTTGCCCAAATGACTGCAATTAGCATGGCTTTTCCACAACACATGGAGCATTTCTGGGCTCTGCTGAAGGGCACTCAGTCCAGAAGATGTGGACCCATGAGGCCCTGACCTCCCCGCTCCTGAGCACAGGGTCCCCCGGGACTAACACGAAAAGCTACTAGCTCTCCTTTCTTGGCTTCCCTTTCGGGATGTCCCTGAACAGGAAGCGAGTAAGTGTCATTTAAGGGAAGGCCATCTGTGCACCAGCCAAAGCCAGTCCACTGTCCTCAGCAGCGCTGTTTAAGCAGATGGCCTGCCCAGCACCCAGGGCAGAGCCCAGAAAGGCTGCAGGCAGGCGCCATCCCGCCTTCCCTGGTGCCATGTGGTCGTGGAGGAATACTGACGGGGCACAGCAGGAAATGTGTGGTGGAAATGAGTTTACATCTGGACTTCTTAAAAACTTTATTTTAAAAAAAAAGAGCTATTAGATCCAGAAGGAGAGTGTAACACCCTAGCAAAATTTCAAACTCAAGTGTTCTTAGCATCTTCCTCCGCAACATCCAGACCTCCTCCAACTTTGCCTGTCTCCTCTTTCTGCCTCTCAGGAATTCAGAGCCTCTGTGTTGCCCTCTGCCTCCACTCCCCTCCCGAGCATCCACCTGCCTCCTGCACAGAGGCTATGACCCCTCATTGCTTTTTCTTTCTTTCCCTGTTTTTAAATGTTTGTCTATTATATATTTGGTTGCATTGGGTCTTAGCTGCAGCACACAAGACTTTCTGCTATGGTGCAAGGGCTTCATATTTGCCTTTTGAGGGCTTTGTTCCCAGACCAGGGATTCAACCTCCCTGCACTGGAAGGCAGATTCTTAACCCCTGGACCACCGGGGAAGTCCCTCTCTCCCTTTCTTAAAACTCTCTCTCTCTTAAAGGTGATCCTGAGCCAGGACGTATCCCAAAATTTGACTTTGCCCCTCCTATCACTTCATGGCAAATAGATGGGGAAACAGTGGAAACAGTGACAGACTTTATTTTTGGGGCCCCAAAATCATGTAGTGATGGTCACTGCAGCCTTGAAATTAAAAGACACTTGCTGCTTGGAAGAAGAGTTGTGACAAACCTAAGCAGCATATTAAAAAGCAGAGACATCACTTTGCCAATAAAGGTCTTTCTAGTCAAAGCTATGGTTTTTCCAGTAGTCATGTATGGATATGAGAGTTGGACTATAAAGAAAGCTGAGCACCGAAGAATTGATGCTTTTGAACTGTGATATTGGAGAAGACTCCTGAGAGTCCCCTGGATTGCAAGGAGATCCAACCAGTCCATCCTAAAGGAAATCAGTCCTGAATATTCATTGGAAGGACTGATGCTGAAGCTGAAACTCCAATACTTTGGCCACCTTATGCGAAGAATTGACTCATTTGAAAAGACCCTGATGCCAGGAAAGATTGAAGGCAGAAGGAGAAGGGGATGACAGAGGATGAGATGGTTGGATGGCATCACCGACTCAATGGACCTGAGTCTGAGTGAGCTGCAGTCCATGGGGTCAAAAAGAGTCGACACGACTGAGCGACTGAACTGATACTGATGTTATACATCTCCATCTCTTCCTCTTACTTATTTTCATCTTTTTCTTCACATGAAAACTCATGATCATTTTTGGGAAATAGAGTTGTGCCATCTTTAAAACTGGTCCTGGCATCCCAAATAGGGCATTTGCACCACTTACTCACTCTCTACCTCTGGACAGAATTACAAAACTAAGTAGAGCCTGTCTGTGGGCACTTCACTCCCCACAGAAGCTCCTCTGGTGCGTCCACTCATCACTTTTGCAATCCTCCACATGCCCGACACCTCCTCCTAATCTTCAGTCAGGAGCCCTGGTGTCAACTGCTTCCATGTACAAGAGTCAAAGCCACAGAACCTCCCGTGTAACAGTTATTCCAACAGAGGGAACTGGTCACATAGGGAATGGAACGCTGAAAGAGAAGAAAAGCGGGGTGAGAGGGTACTTCCCAGGGCACTTGTGATAAAGCATCCGCCTGCCAATGCAGGAGACTTAAGAGACGTGGGTTCTATCCCTGGATCAGGAAGATCCCCTGGAGCAGGGCATGGCAACCCACTCCAGTATTCTTGCCTGGAGAATCCCATGGACAGAGGAGCCTGGCGGGCTACAGTCCATGGGGTCTCAGAGAGTCACACACGACTGAAGCAACTTAGCAAGAAAGCATGGGACATCAACATACAAAAAGTGATTACAACAGAAAACAGATACTACTCCCAGTGCAAGGAGGACAATGGGAAGGGCTGGGTGCATTTAAAGCTAGAACCTCGGAAGAGGGCCTTCCCCACAGGGCTGGGACACAGCCCTCTGAGCTGCCCTGTGATGCTGCTGGCTGGTACCTCCGAGAAAGCACTATGAGGCTGGTTCTGGGCATGGAGACAGAAGCCAGCCGCGGCCACCAGGCCAGGAGGAGCTGCAATGACAGGAACAGTAAATAACCAAGGAACAGGAAGTCCCGCTCTCATCTCTGTCCCCTCTCCTGCTCCAACTTGACCCTTTCGGCTAAAACAACAGGATCAGCCTGCAGAGGAGAAATGGCCCTCGCCAAGTCCCAGCCACAGCATCACAGAGCTGAGAGCAGGAAGCTGGGTTTCAGGATGGCAGAGGTAAATGCCTGGAGCGTTCACTGCGTTGACAAGAGCTCCAAATTCTAATGTCTGGCATCATCCACCAGAGAACACAGTACTTCCTGCCAAAAGCTTGCAAAACACCCTCAGCCGAAAAGGAAACCCGCGTTTCGAATCAAACCTGTAGACTGAGGTCACCGCACATCCTGCGGTCTCTGGGTGTCCACTGTGAGCACCCTACTCGTTCAGGTGAGAGAAACAGGTCAGAAGATGCTTAGAAAGCCCAGAGGAATCCCATCTCCAGAAACGAGGCTTCCTCTGCGGGGCTGCTGGCCCTCCACGTGCCTGCAAGATGAGTCCCTCAGTTGCTGCCAGCTGAGTCTGCAGGTGTCCGGGATCCCCAGGGCATCCCATCCACCACCACCACCCTCTGCTCCCGAAGCTCCTCTTCGTTGTCATTCATTCATTCCGTGGGAGGACAATGTGCCTACCCCCCCCCCCCCCCCCCCCAGGACCCCGAGGCAGAAACTGGGCCAGCACTCCCCCTAGTGGCGGTTCACAGAACTCCTAAAATGACCTCCCTGGCGACAAGCCCGCAGTCAACATGAAGTCCTCCGAGCTTATTTCTGGGACGCATGTTGTATTAAAGCATTATATTCTCCCTATCTTGCTTAATGCTCATAACAGCCCTGTAAAGGATGTATTCTTGTAAGTTCCGATTTACAGGTGAGGATACTGAGGCTGGGTACACACCAAGGTCTCACTCAGCAAAAACAAGACTGGGAGCTGACTGTGTCTCCAATCATGAACTCCTTATTGCAAAATTCAGACTTCAGTGTAAGAACGTAAGGATTTAGGCCATTCAGGTATGACCTAAATCAAATCCCTTCTGACTATACAGTGGAAGCAACAAATATTCAAGGGAGTAGATCCGACAGAGTGCCAGAAGAGCTATGGATGGAGGTTCATAAACTTGACAGGAGGCGGTGATGAAAACCATCCCCGAGAACCACAAAAGCAAAAAGTAAAGAGAGTTGTCTGAGGAGGCCTTCCAAATAACTGAGAAAAGAAGAGAAGTGAAAGGCAAAGGAAAAAAGGAAAGATATACCCATCTAAATGCAGAGCTCCAAAGAATAGCAGGGAGATAAGAAAGCCTGCTTGAGTGAACAATGAAAAGAAATAGAGGAAAACAACAGAATGGGCAAGACTAGAGATCTCTTCAAGAAAATTAGAGATACCAAGGGAACAGTTCATGCAAAGATGGGCTCAATAAAGGACAGAATGATACGGATCTAACAGAAGCAGAAGATATTAAGAAGAGGTGGGAAGAATACACAGAACTGTACAGAAAATGTCTTAATGACCCTGATAACCACGATAGTGTGCTTGTTCACCTAGAAGTAGACATCCTGGAGTGTGAATTCAAGTGGGCCTCAAGAACCATTACAACAAACAAAGCTAGTGGAGGTGATGGAATTCCAGCTGAACTATTTCCAATTCTAAAAGGTGATGCTGTTAAAGTGCTGCACTCAATATGCCAGCAAATTTGGAAAACTTCGCAGTGGCCACAGGACTGGGAAAGGTCAGTTTCCATTCCAATCCCAACAAAGAGCAATGGCAAAGAATGTTCAAACTACCACACAATTGTACTCATTTCACATGCTAAAAAGGTAATGCTCAAAATCTTTCAAGCTAGGCTTCAACAGTATGTGAACTGAGAACTTGCAGATGTACAAGCTGGATTTAGAAAAAGCAGAGGAACCAGAGATCAAATTGCCAACATCTGTTGGATCATAGAAAAAGCAAGGGAATTCTAGAAAAACATCTACTTCTGCTTCATTGACTACACTAAAGCCTTTGATTATGTGAATCACAACAGACAGTAGAAAATTCTTAGAGATAAGAATATGAGATGACCTTACTTGTCTCTGAGAAACCTGAATGCAAGTCAAGAAGCAACTCTTAGATTCAGACATGGAACAACAGATTGGTTCAAATTGGGAAAGGAGTACATCAAGGCTGTATATTGTCACGCTGCTTATTTAACTTATAATCAAAGTACATCTTGAAAAATGCTAGGCTGGATGAAGCTCAATCTGGAATCAAGATTGCTGGGAGAAATTCATACCCTCAGATATGCAGATGACACCACCATTATGGCAGAAAGCGAAGAGGAACTAGAGAGCCTCTTGATGAAGGTGAAGGAGAGGAAGCTGGCTTAAAATTTAACATTCAAAAAACTAAGATCATGGCATCTGGTCCAACCACTTCATGCAAATAGATAAGAGAAATGTGAAAACAATGATAAACAATTTGGGGGGCTACAAAATCACTGAGAATGGTGACTGCAGCCATGAAAACTATGACAAACCTAGACAGTATATTAAAAAGCCCAGATATCACTGCTGACCAAGTCAAAGCTAGAGTTTTTCCAATAGTCATATACAGATGTGAGAATTGGGTCATAAAGAAGATTGAGCACTGAAGAATTGATGCTTTCAAACTTAGGTGCTAGAGATGCCTCTTGAAAGTCCCTTGGAAAGTAAGGAGAGCAAACCAGTCAATCCCCCTGCTGCTGCTGTTGCTGCTGCTAAGTCACTGCAGTCATGTCCGACACTGAGCAACCCCATGGACAGCAGCCCACCAGGCTCCTCTGTCCACAGGATTCTTCAGGCAAGAGTGAGTTGCCTTTTCCTTCTCTGCCAGTCCATTCTAAAGGAAATCAACTCTGTATATTCATTGGAAGGGCTGATGCTGACACTCCAATACTTGGGCCACCTGATGGGAAGAGCCAACTCACTGGAAAAGACTCTTGTGCTTGGAAAGATTGAGGGCGGGAGGAGAAGCAGGTGACAGAGGATGAGATGGCTGGATGGCATCGCCAATTCAACAGACATGAGTTTGAGTAGTCTCTGGGAGATAGTGAAGGACACTGAAGCCTGGCATGCTTCAGTTCATGCGGTCACAAAGAGTCGGACACGCTTGAGGAACTGAACAACAAGGAAAACACCAAGGCACCCAGATTTTCTGACTTGGGGGAAATAACATGCTCATGGCTCAGAGTTCTGTCCTAGACAATGACTTTAGTGCCACACCTGCAGCTCTCAAAGCACCTGAATCCTTCAGGGTTGATGGCAAAATGACACTACTGTAAGCTCAGCCTGGCCCGCTCTCCTGCTCCAAGCGCCAGATCTGAGTTCCAAGCTGTGGGTTTTTAAATCCTTAACCACTGACATGAAAGAGAACTTCATTTTCCTCCTTACAAATCTGTTTGCACAGCTCAAACCCCCAAATTGCCCCACCTTCTTTCTTCAAAGCCAAATTCTCAGAATGTTCAATCTCGAAAATTCTTTCATTGGAGAGAGGTAAACCCATGTGTAAAAGAGCCTCCCTTTTCGGAGTCAGATATCTGTTCTTTTAGAACAGTTTGTTCATTGAAATACGAAGCAAATAAAATGAAGGGAGGAGGAGAGAAGAGAAGGGAGTGTGAAGGGAGGTGAGATTTCTGATCGTCTTCTGTTTCCTTGTCTGACTTGCCTGGTTTGCCAGGAAACAGAAACAGAGAATGGCTCCCCTGTGCCTGCAATCAGAAACCGGTGCTCCTGGTCCAAGGTTCAAGGAGACCTGCCCTGAAGACAGGGCCAGCTGGTGGGACTCCAGCTGCACTATGCTGCAAGAGACCGCCTTAGGTGCAGAGATACCCTCTCCTCATCCCAGCCAGGGTGGCACCTGCTTGGATGCCCCACTGACAAGGAATGAGGTCTCTTAGTCCACTGCTGGGCAGTTCCACTGGATAGGAACAACTGGCTTGTATTGGCCCCCCAAATATTTGTAACTCCTATTTTTATTAAAATTTATTAAAATTTTGTTTCATTTACACTTTGGGGGCACATCATGCAGCGTGTGGGATCTTAGTTCCCCAACCAGAGGTTAAACCCAGGCCCCCTGCCCTGGAAGCTCAGTGTCCCAACCAGTAGACCACCAGGGAAGTCCCAATACTTGTGACTTCTAACCGCTGGTCCTCACTCGGCTTCCTGGTCCTTGAGGAACTAAGTCTAAACGCTCCCCCTCCTTCCATAAGTGGCTGGGCTATCCTGGCTGCCCACTGCCCCCTGCACTGCCCACCAGCTTCATCAAGTTTCTGCCCTCCTGTTTCTCATCCATCTACTCTGCAGGGTCCCTAGCCCTCTAGAAAAGGTCACAACTCTCTGTTAAACTTGGGCTCGGCGCTGAAGACCATGCTCAGAGTGTGTTCTAAGATGCCCCATCCAGCAGGGAGCTAAAGAGTCCCACCTGAGACCCAGCAGTCAAAGCTTGAAGGGGAAAGACCAGGCCATTTCCTCAATCAGCTGCCAAGAAGCCTTTTAAAAAAAACGGAAAAGAGGTTCTGGATGCTTGACCTGTTGACTTGTTCCTCTGATTAAAAACAAGAATAGGCTTTTTTTTTCATTCTGTAAGGTCCCCACCAGGGGAATTCGCCCCATCAAATGTTGAGTGAGGCAATGACGACTGGAATCTAAGACTGGCCTGGACCGAAGCGTGCCAGGCCCCTGCTTGGCTGGATGTCATCAGATGTACCCGCCCTCTCCTTCTACCTTAATGACTCATAGTTCAAACTTGTCCACGGGATTGACACAGAAGCTCAGACACACCTATTCTTTAGCTTCGGTGCTCAAGCAGGTCCTGCGTCTCTTTCCACATCACCGCCAGCATCTGGTGAGTTCAGGAGCGGAGGGAGCGCTAACTAACAGCCTCGGTATCAAGGGACCAGGTCAGGAGAGAGGGAGAGACCCTGTCTCCGGGGACAGAAGACCTGGAAACCACTAGAACGGTGAGCAGATGAGTCCCCCGCCCCGCAGCTGAAGGACAGCCCGCCCCGCCTCCAGCCCCCTCTTCCCCACAAGCATCTCTCCCTGCGGCCGCGGAGACGCTCACAGCCCCTGCTTCAGACCGTCCTGCGGGAATGGTGTTAATAACAGCGGTTGTGAGCCCTTCTTTTCCTCGGCACTTATTACCAGGGCTGCGCGAGTGCTTATTATTAATAATAATAATTTAGTGCGACCTGACCGCTTTCGTGTAACAGTGAGTACCTGGATTCTAATTATCTGTCTTATTTTAATATTTATGGAATTAATCAAACTTTTTAATGGAAAACCCCACAATGAAATTACCGAGAGCATGCTTCAGTGAAGACAGATATAGCGCGCTGGGGGAGAAGCCCAGGCGGCCTGATTAACATTGTGGGGGGCGGCCCCCAGCGCACCGAGCAGGCCCTGCAGTGCCTCAGCCTCCAGGCAGGGAGCATCCCCTCTGTGGGCCTGCAAAAAGGGGGACTGCGGAGCTCTGTCACCCCTATGCTCACGGGGATGAGCTGAGCTACTCACCGAGGCCAAAATGTCTAGCAACAGAGGAACCGCAAAGCCAGATTCAGGTTCCATCCACGGCTAAGGGAGACAGATGCTCCTCCCCAGGGCTCTGCGCACCTACCTTCTCGGCCACCTTGGGCTCCTCCACGGTGCAAGCAGACCCAGAGTTGCTGAGGCTGGCACAGCTTGGATGGTCAGCAGTCTGGGCTGAGGGTCACCTAAGACCCTGTAAGACGCTGTGGGTCCCGGGGCCTCTGCAAGGGGCCTCTTTAAATACCCTGGATGCTCTTCACTAGAAGTTTATACCTTGCAGGCTCTGCGCATGTGTGTTCAGTCCTATCAGCCTCTTTGCCACGCTATGGACTGTCCTCTGTCCACCGGGCTCCTCTGTCCGTGCACTAAGCAAATGCTTCCTGTGGAATTTTTTTTAAGTATTTATAAGCCTGTGAAGTACATGCCATGATTGTTGTATTGTTTAGTTGCTCAGTCGTATCTGACTCTTCTGTGACCCTGTGGACTGTAGCCTGCCAGGTTCCTCTGTCCATGGGGTTTCTCTGGCAAGAATACTGGAGTGGGTTGCCATTTCCTTCTCCAGGGGACCTTCCCAACCCAGGGATCGAGCTCACATCTCCTGCATTGTCAGGCCGGTTTTTTTACCACGGAGCCACTAGAGAAGCGGATGCTATGATTACTCTCATTTTATAAAGCAGTAGCTAGGTTTAGAGGTGAAGTCAGATGCCAGAGGGCAGATATCACAGAAGGGGTCAAGTGGAAATGACTCCAGGGCCATGGGACTTAAACAGTCCAAGCTTTCCAAGGAGGGGTCCCTGCCCCGTGGCCTCCACCCAAGACGCACCCCCCGAGGGCAGGCTGAGCAAGCCAGCCCCTCACTCAGAAAGGCTGGCAGTCTTGGCCTTGACAAAGGAAGATTTCTCCAAATTCCTCTTCTCTCAACACTTTTTCTCAATCTCCCTTCCAATCAGTCCTGGAATTAGAACCAGAGAGCTAATTTATCACAGGCCCTGGAGCCTTCTGAAAGATCACCTCTAGAGGACAAGTCCAAATTAGAAATGTTTATCTTGTTTCAAATGACTTTGCATTTCAGCTCTTCCTCGGAAAGACTTTGTTACAGGGTAGAGAAGTGGGCAGAATAACCTCCACTAATATCTCAGGTCGGGGAGGTGCCAGAGAGGAATCATGTTTGTTTTTTTTTTCTTTTAATTTTGGAAAAGATGGGGAACGTTATCCCCCAACCCACCCCTGCCACCAGTGAAGGAGGTAAATCTGATCCTGGCGGATCTTTTCACAAGGATCTCAGGAACCCAGGAGAGTCCAGAAGCCCAAGTCAGCTCTGTCTGAAAATTCCGAACAGGGACCTGTTGATTCTCCTTTCTGATGATGATCCGAGATGCTGCCAAGTCATGTATCTTGTGATTATCCTTCACCACCCTGCTAAATTATTCTGACATCTTTCTCTTCTTCTCTGCTGGAATCTAGTTTTATTTTTCAGTAACAAGTCAATCATCCCCTGTTTGTTTCCCCTTCAAAACATGTTCATCACCAGAGCCGCATTCGTCCTAAGTGACAGTTATAAACTGAAATCGATAGCTACACAAGCAGGGACCCTGGAGACTCAGATGGTTCCAGCGGTCACGGCAATGCCCTGATCCTTCCTGTCTCATCTCCAGCCCCTCCTCTCTTGCAAGGCTGCACCGGACCAGGGTTAGGGACCAACTCATCCAATTCTTTAGTCTTTTAACCAAGTAAGGACTGACAATTAAGGAAAAGAAGACAGGACCGTAAAAGTAAAGGTGACCATGGGAAGAGTGAGCAAGGGAATTCAGAGGAGAGGAAGGGAAGAGGTTTCATTTTAGGAGTTGGAAACCACAGAAACTTCTCTTCTTAGTAAGATCAAGGAGAACTTTTGTCCCAGGAAAATCAGAGTCAGAGAGGTTAAATGGATAAGGAGCATGTGATGTGTACATACAATGGAATATTGTTTGCTCAAGACAAAAGAGAATACCCTACCATTTGCCACAACATGGATGGCCATTGAAGGGATGATGCTATGTGAGCAAAGTCAGACAGAGAAAGACAAATACTGTATAAGTTCAGTTCAATTCAGTCGCTCAGTCGTGTCTGACTCTTTGCGACCCCATGAACCACAGCACGCCAGGCCTCCCTGTCCATCACCAACTCCCAGGGTCCACCCAAACCCATGTCCATTGAGTTGCTGATGCCATCCAACCATCTCATCCTCTGTCGTTCCCTTCTCCTCCTGCCCTCAGTCTTTCCCAGCATCAGGGTCTTTTCCAGTGAGTCAGCTCTTCACATCAGGTGGCCAAAGGATTATATGATCTCATTTATATGTGGAATCTTAAAAACCAAACTTATAATAACAGAGAGTAGAATGGTGGTTACCAGGGGCTGGGGAGGGTGGGATTGGGGAGACATGGTTTAGGGAGCACAGACTTGCAACCAGTAGATAAGGAAGAAAGCGGATCCAGAGCGGAAAGATGACAGACAACAGTGTGATAAACCTCAGCTTTGTTGTTGTTGCTGTTTAACCGCTCCATCTCATCCTACTCTTTGTGACCCCATGGACTGTAGCCCGCCAGGCTCCTCTGTCCACGGGAAGGTTCCCCAGGCAAGAATACTGAAATGCGTTGTGATGGCCTGCTCCAGGGGATCTTCCCGACACGATGGAGGCATTCACTAGTGCCAGGGTCGAAATCATACTGCAATCTGTAGATGTGTTAGTCACACCTGGTAGCTCTTTAACAATTTCCAGATCAGAGAACCAGTTGCTCCGCTTCTGAACATCCTTTCCTCTCCTCGCTTCCCACTGCCCTCAGGGGGTGTGCTGGCTTCCTAGGGCTGAAGGGACAAAGTATCACACAGTGATGGCTTAGAACGACAGAAGGATCAGATTTACAATGCAAGGAACACCAGAGACAACTAGCAACCTGCCACAAACTAGGAAGGGGCCAGAGAGGATGGCACCACAGGTTTCAGAGGGAGCGTGGCCTATCCACACCTTGATTTCAGACTTCCAGACTGCAGGACCGTGAGACAATTTCCGTTGTTTTAAGCCAATAATAACAACAACATCTGATAACCCTTCCCAGGGCAACTCTCGAACTGAGCGAAGGAGACGATGTGGCTTTCCCACTTATAAGGCAACAGGCGAGTGAATGAGACACAGTTCCTTTTTTCCGTCCAGTTATTCCATTGTTCTAAATTTCTGATGAATCACTCGGCCTCACAGGATGCTACAGGGCCTGGGTTCTCACATCAGGGCCTGCCCTGGGCCAAAGCCAGCCCATCTGTGTGAACCATGTCCCACTTTTTTGCCACCTTTAAGCCAAAGAGAAGAAATCCAAAATGCGCTGCTGTCCCCAGGAGGCCGAGGATCTCCTGCCCTCATTTCGGCTTGGTCGCCCGCTTTCTTCCCCCGAGAAAAGCCCACTTGCACGGAGAACGCCCTCCACAGGGAAAGTCACCTGGTCAGACTCCCTGCACCGTGTCTACATGACTAGGGCACATTTTAAAAGTAGCTAAAGTGTTGTGGTGAACGTTGGGACTTCTGCCCGTCCACCCAGTAGAAGCCACAAATGAATCCTTGGAAAGCTTCAGTCACTTAGTGGCAGCTTCAGAGATAGAAAGCAGGCCCCCACGGGCAGGGATGCCCCACCTTTCTCATCTCCACCCACTCTCCGCGGAAGAGGAGCTCTGCTGATCAGCACACCACACACCTTTCCAGGCCATCACTCTTACTTGGTCATGGCAACCTCCTCCAAAAGGACTCACGCCGGCAGGCTGCGCCTCCCAGGACAGCTGCCATCAGGGTCTCTGACCCCGCGGCAGGCCACTGTCGACCACCAGAGACTCCCAAACCCTCACAGGAGAAGATGAGCACGCGTCCTTCTACTCTGCCATCTTTGCCACACTAACCAAAATGATCACATGGATCGCAGCTTTGTGTGAGCCATGCCATGTAGGGCCACCCAAGGTGGATGGGTCATGGTGGAAGAGTTCTCTCAAAACGTGGTCCACTGGAGAAGGGAACGGCAAACCACTTCAGCACTCTTGCCTTGAGAACCCCATGAATAGGATAAAAAAGCAAAAGGATGTGACAGTGAAAGAGACCCCCAGGTTGGTACGTGTTCACTATGCTACTGGGGAAGAGCGGAGAAATTGCTCCAGAAGGAATGAGGAGGCTGAGCCAAAGCAGAACTGACTGCCTAGGAGTGGATGTCTCTGGTGGTGAGCAAAGCACAATTCTATAAAGAACAATATTGGGCAGTAACCTGGAATGTTAGGTCCATAAATCAATGTAAACTGGAAGTGGTGAAAACAGGAGATAGCAAGAAAGAACATCGACATTTTAGGAATCACTGAACTAAAAAGGATGGGAATGGGCAAATTTAATTCAGATAACCATTACATCTACTACCTTTGGGAAAAATCCCTTAGAAGAAATGGGGTAGCCCTCATAGTCAACAAGAGTCTGAAATGCAATACTTGGGTACAATCTCAAAAACAACAGAATGATCTCAAGTTTGTATCCAAGGCAAACCATTCGGTATCACAGTAATTGAAGTCTGTGCACCAACTACTCATACCAAAGAAGTTGAAGTTGAACAATTATATGAAGGCCTAAAGACCTTCTAGAACAAACACCAAAAAAGATGTCCTTTGCATCATAGGGAACTGGAATGCAAAAGAAGAAAGTCAAAAGATACCTGGAGTAACAGGGAAGTTTGGGCTTGGAGTACAAAATGAAGCCAGGCAAAGGCTAAAGAGTGTTGCCAAGAGAATGCACTGGTCGTAGCAAACATCCTCTTCCAACAACACAAGAGAAGACTCTACACATGGACATCACCAGATGGTCAATAGCGAAATCAGATTGATTATATTCTTTGCAGCCAAAGGAGAAGCAATATACAGTCAGCAAAACAAGACCAGGAGTGGACAGTGGCTCAGATAATAAACTCCTTATTGCAAAATTTAGACTTAAATTGAAGAAAGTAGGGGAAACCACTAGGCCATTCAGGTATGACCTAAATCAAATCAGCTACAATTATATAGTGAAGTGACAAATAGATTCAAGGGATTAGATCTGACAGACACGTGCCAGAAGAACTATGGACAGAGGTTCATAACATTGGACAGAGGTGGTGATCAAAACCATCCCCAAGAAAAAGAAGTGCAAAAACACAAAATGGTTGTCTGAGGAGGCCTTACAAATAGCTGAGGAAAGAAGTGAAACGCAAAGGAGAAAAGGAAAGATATACCCATCTGAATGCAGACTTCCAGAGAAAAAAGCAAGGAGAGATAAGAAAGCTTTCTTATGTGAACAATGCAAAGAAATAGACGAAAACAATAGAATGGGAAAGACTAGAGATCTCTTCGAGAAAATTAAAGATACCAAGGGAACATTTCATGCAAAGATGGGTATAATAAAGGACAGAAATGGTATGGACCTAACAGAAGCAGAAGATATTAAGAAGAGGTGGCAAGAATACACAGAAGAACTATACAAATAAAGTCTTAGTGACCTGGATAACCACGATGGTGTGATCACTCACCTAGAGCCAGACATCCTGGAGTGTGAAAGTCAAATGGGCCTTAGGAAGCATTACTATGAACAAAGCTAGTGGAGGTGATGGAATTCCAGCTGAACTGTTTCAAATCCTAAAAGATGATGCTGTTAAAGTGCTGCACTCCGTATGCCAGCAACATTGAAAAAATCAGCAGTGACCACAGGACTAGAAAAAGTTAGTTTTCATTCCAGTCCCAAAAAGGGATATGTCAAAGAATGTTAAACTACCGCACAATTGCCCTCAAGTCACATGATAGCAAGGTAATGCTCAAAATCCTTCAAGTGAGGCTTAAACAGTATGTGAACTGATAACTTCAAGATGTACAAGCTGGATTTAGAAAAGGCAGAAAAACCAGAGATCAAATTGCCAACATCTGTTGGATCATAGAAAAAGGAAGAGAATTCCAGAAAAACATCTACTTCTGCTTCATTGACTGCACTAAAGCCTTTGACTGTGTGGATCACAACAAACTTTGGAAAAGTTATTAAAGAGATGGAAATGCCAGACCACCTTACCTGCCTCCTGAGAAATCTGTATGCAGGTCAAGAAGCAATGCCTGGAACAGGACATGGAACAACAGACTGGTTCCACATTGGGAGAGGAGTACATCAAGGCTGTATATTGTCACCTGCTATTTAACTTATATGCAAAGTACATCATGCAAAATTCCAGGCTTCTGAAGATCAAGCTGGAATCAAGATTGCTGGGAGAAATATCAATAACCTCAGATATGCAGATGACACCACCTAATGGCAGAAAGTGAAGAGGAACTAAAAAGCCTTTTGATGAAGGAGGAAAGGAGACTGGAAAAGCTGGTTTAAAACTCAATAATCAAAAAATTAAGATCATGGTATCCAGTCCCATCTTGATGGCAAACAGATGGGGAAACAATGGAAACAATGAGAGACTTTATTTTCTTAGGCTCCAAAATCACTGCAAATGGTGACTGCAGATATCCTGGAGTGTGACATCAAGCAGGATTAGGAAGCATTACTATGAACAAAGCTAGTGGAGGTGACAGAATTCCAGCTGAGCTATTTCAAATCCTAAAAGATGATGCTGTTACTGTGCTGTACTCAGTATGCCAGCAATATTGAAAAAATCAGCAGTGACCACAGGACTGGAAACAGTCAGTTTTCATTCCAATCCCAAAAAGGGATGTGCCAAAGAATGTTCAAACTACCACATTCATTTCACACGCTAGTAAGGTAATGCTCAAAATTCTTGAAGCTAGGCTTCAAAATATGTGAACCGAGAACTTCCAGGTGTACAAGCTGGATTTAGAAAAGGCAGAGGAACAAGAGAACAAATTGCCAACATCTGCTGGATCGTAGAAAAGGCAAGGGAATACAGAAAAACATCTACTTCTGCTTCATTGACTATGCTAAAGCCATTTACTGTGTGGATCACAAAAAACTGTGGAAAATTCTTAAAGAGATGGGAATCCCAGACTATCTTACCTGCCTCATGAGAAACCGGTGTGCCAGTCAAGAACCAACAGTTACAAATGGTGTGGAACTGGTTCCAAACTGGAAAAGGAGGACGTCAAGCCTGTATATTGTCACCTTGCTTATTTAACCTCTATGCAGAGTACATCATGTGAACTGCCTGGCTGGATGAAGCTCGAATTGGAATCAAGATTGCTGGGAGAAATATCAATAACATCAGATATGCAGATGATACCACTCTTAGGGCAGAAAATGAAGAGGAACTAAAAAAATTAAAAAATATATATATATAAAGAGCACCTTAATCCCAGACTATCTTACCTGCCTCATGAGAAACCGGTGTGCCAGTCAAGAACCAACAGTTACAAATGGTGTGGAACTGGCTCCAAACTGGAAAAGGAGGACGTCAAGCCTGTATATTGTCACCTTGCTTATTTAACCTCTATGCAGAGTACATCATGTGAACTGCCTGGCTGGATGAAGCTCGAATTGGAATCAAGATTACTGGGAGAAATATCAATAACATCAGATATGCAGATGATACCACTCTTAGGGCAGAAAATGAAGAGGAACTAAAAAAATTAAAATATATATAAAGAGCACCTTGATGAAAGACAAGAATAGAAATGCTGGCTTAAAACTGAACAATCAGAAAACTAATATACTGCCATCCAGTTCCATTACTTCATGGAAAATAGACAGGGGGAAATGAAAACAATGACAGACTTTATTTTCTTGGGCTACAAAATCACTGTGGACAGTGACTGGAGGTATGAAATTAAAAGACATTTGCTCCTTGGAAGAAAAGCTCTGACAAACCTAGACAGCATATTCAAAAGCAGAGACATCACTTTGCCAAGAAAAGTCTGTATACTCCAAGCTATGGTATTTCCAGTAGTCACTTATGGATGTGAGAGTTGTATTATAAAGAAGGGTGAGCACCAAAGAATTGAGGTTTTTGAACTGTGATGCTGGAGAAGATGCTTGAGAGTCCCTTAGATAGCAAGGAGATCAAACCAGTCAATCCTAAAGGAAATCAGCCCTGAATATACATTGGAAGGACTGATGCTGAAGCTCCAAAACTTTGGCTGCCTGATATGAAGAGCTGACTCATTGCAAAAGAGGATGATGCTGGGAAAGATTGAAGGCAGGAGGAGGGAACAACAGAGGATGAGTTGGTTGGATGGCAGCACCGATTCAGTGGAAACGAGTTTGAGCAAACTCCAGGAGACAGTGATGGACAGGAAGGCCTACTGTGCTGCAGTCCAGGGGGTCCCAAAGAGTCAGGCATGACTGAGCAACTGAACAGCGAAAACAGATCCTTGCTTCTCCTCATATCTAACAGCACTTTCATCAGGTCCTCTTGAGTAGCAGAAAACCTTCTGTAAAATGAGTACTTAATTGTACTGAACTCCCCCTTCACCAAAATCTTATATATTGGCATTCCCCCACTCCCTCTTTGGAGCAGCCTCTCAAGCTATCTGAGGTGGTGCCTCCTGCACTGCGGTCCTCATTTTGCCCCAAATGAAACTTAACTCGCCTCTCTCAAGTTGCACGTCTTTTTTACTCCACAGTGATGGCAACCGACAAAGTGCCCAGAGTGGACTTTCTTCCTTCGCCTGAACACCAGGAGGACCCAGAGCTTTGGGACCAGCAGCGGCCCTTGCATCTGTCTTCCTCCTCGGGGAGTGCAGATGAATTTGAGAAAGTCTCTCCTGGTTCACAAATCTCCATACTGACTGTGATTCTGAGTTTTATGCGGCAGTGGTGCAATTTACCTGCCCCTTCCCAACTGGAAAGATGCTGGGGGTGGGGCATGAAATATCTGGGGCATATCCAGTCATGGTCTAGAGACTGAGTGGGGCTCGATTGAAAGATACTGAGAAACTCACCCCCCCAGGTGAAAGATTCTGGGTTGGGGGCTGCCTGAAAGATGCCAGGGGATACCCACCCAGTGGAAAGGTATGGGGAGTGGCACGGTGGAGCTCAACCAAAAAAATGGAGGAATACCCAGGGCTTGGCTGAAAGATGCTGAGGTTCCTCCGTTGCTGGGGAATGAGTGGTCTTGGCTGAGTGGTTAGGTAAGAGGCTGATCTGACACTTTTCCTCAATTCGACTGCCTTTATAGAATGTCAGGAAAAAAGTGAGGATATATGAAAGTTTTGCTCCAAATAAAAGGACAAGACCCCTCCAGGGAGGTTATGGATTTCTCAGGTGAGTGAGACATTTACAAGTGCTGGAGGTCTCGTCCTCACATGGCCAGTGTCCTGAAACAGAGCAGAGTCTGGTCCTTGCTGCCCCCCACCATGACCTCTGCCTTTTGTCTGTGGAAAACTTTAGACAAAGAATATGTGTAATCAGAAAAATGAGAACATGTGATAACATAGAAAAACAGTCGAAGAAGACCAAATAATAACGTAGCCCTTAAGCACAGTCAAGGACCTTTAGTTTCTTCTCAAGGTCTGCAGGTAATATTCTGAGTCACAGCCTGTGAGCTGTCTTAGAGACACTGAAACCTCAGGTGGGAGAAGTTACCTGCACGATGACCAGACTATATCCTGGACATGAGCTGCCACAATTCCAAGAACTGACCACAGAGATACAGGATCAAATGGATCCTGGAACTGCAGATTAACTGTACCTAACCAAGATGATGACGATCAAAGCACCGATGATCAATTTGAAGCTGATTGTTAGAGATGGCTGTGCTGTTTCTGCAGGTAGCACTCCCCCACCACCTCTATAAAAGCTCTCACCCCCTGCTTGTGGTGGAAGGGGGGGAGTTGGTCTTTGGATACATGTCTATCACCCCCCAAACCACACTCCAGCTGCCAAGATCTGAAATAAAGCACATTTTCCTTTCCACCACCTTGGCCTGTTTATTGGCTTTTGAGCAGCGAGCAGCCGGACCCCCACAGTCTTTCGCTAACAGTCCCATAGGGAAAATCACTCATTAGTTAAAATATTTGTTTGTCCCTCCAGGGGTCACACGTAACAACTGGTAACCTGAGCACCCACGGTCATCTTAGACCCCCAGAGGGAGAATCCAAGGCATGTAAGATGGGCTCGAATGACTCTGGGGTGACTGCTGGAGGAGTTCAGCTCAAAACCAGCACACAGGCCCACCACACAATTTCACTAGTGGTTATTATCCCTGAAATTCAACTTAAAGTGGGAAACGGAATCTCAAAAACAGAGGAGCATTAGAGCACCAACCTCTGACTCAACTCCAGCTAGATTTCCGCATACTATGTACAGAGCTCACATCTGCAAGTACCTAGTCAATTGGGGGAAATTATACTAAGAGATCGCAACCTTTTATGGCTAAGTTGGAGCTCCTTTGACATTCCAAAGTTGATATTTTTGCTCCCAGAAAAGGCTGGGCATGCTTACTTGATTGGTATCTAGAAATTTCTAAAAAAGAAAACAACTGAGTAACTTCTTTGCAGGAAATCAACAAGAAATTGCTTGAAAATGTATCAGAACTAAAAAAGGCTGCTAGCCAACTCTGCGGGTGGCAGGTCTAGTGGGACTGGGAAGTCACATTTGGCGTTTATGCCACTTGGCTTTTGATTTCTGGGAACCTCTTGGCCTTTTGTTTGATTTGGAGTGTGACTCCCCACAGGTGAGGTTCTGGTTTGGTTGGCTTGGTTTGAGCGCACAGACATCTGGTACACTGCTCGAGCTAAAATGGGAGGCACTTCCTCTAAAGTTCCACACCCCAGGTGGGAACCCCTTCAAAAATTTTTTTAAATGATGGTCAGCCTATAGCTATGATCCAACAAAAAGAAAAATGGCCTAAAAATATCAGATCTTTATTGACACAGAATAGGAAAATTGACTGAAGTTTCTTTATGTCCAGGACTTTCTCCTGTTAATCAATAGGCTGGGGATGTCAAACTAAGGCCCCACTTCCCTAGAGGGAGAGTCCCTGCTGCGACAAATCTGACCTTGTTATCAGGGCCAATTCGAGCACTATTTGGTCTAAATTATGGCTATAAAACTATGACCACAGAAACATAAAGATGATTTTTGACAATGTGGTCAGAATATGCTTTAGACTCCAGAGAAAGTTGGAAGGAAAAAAAAAATGGTCTCTTCAGAATTCTTGCCCTGAGGAAATAACTCCTCCAATGACTTGAGACCACAGCTCTCTGGATCACTTATATTATCTAGACAATCTCTAATTCCTGAAACCAAAAGAAAAAAAGTGTATAGGGGAGAACAAAGCCTTTTTAAAATTTTCGTATTCCAACTGTTGTTTTAGTGAGTTTTATATTGTGATATCTGATTCATAACTAAGTTTGATCTCTTGCTGTGCATTTTTTCACATATGTATGTTTTACTATGTCTCATGCTTTGAGAACCTCATGAACAGTATGAAGGAAAAAAGATATGACGCTGAAAGATGAACCCCCGGGTCAGCAGGTGTCCAAAATGCTGCTGGAGAAGAGCGGAGAGATAGCTCCAGAGGGAATAAAGAGGCTGAGCAAAGCAGAAACGACACCCAGCTGTGGATATGTCTGGTGGTGAAATTAAAGTCCCATATGGTAAAGAACAATATTGCATAGGAACCTGGAATGTTAGGTCCGGAATCAAGGTAAATTCGAAGTGGTCAAACAGGAGCTGACAAGACTGAACATTGACATTGTAGGAATCAGTGAACTAAAATGGACAGGAATGGGAGAATTTAATTCAGATGAACATTATATCTACTCCTGTGGGCAAGAATCCCTTAGAAGAAATGGAGTAGCCATCATAGGACCAAAATGCAGTACTTGGTGTAACCTCAAAAATGACAGAAGGATCTTGGTTCCTTTCTGAGGCAAACCATTCATTGTCACAGTAACTCATGTCAAAGCCCCAACTACCAATGCTGAAAAAACAGAAATACAACAGTTATATAAAGACTTATAAGACCTTCTAGAAACAACACCAAAAAAAAAAAATGTCATCTTCATAATAGGGGACTGGAATGCAAAAGAAGGAAGTCAGGAGATAGCTGGAGTAACAGGCAAATTTGGCCTCGGAGAACAAAATGAAGCAGGGCAAAAGCTAACAGAGTGTTGCCAAGAGAACGCACTGGTCGTAGCAAAACACTCTCTTCCAACAACACAGGAGACACTCCACACATGGACATCACCTGATGATCAATAGTAAAATCAGCTGATTATATTCACTGTAGCCAAAGATGGAGAAGCTCTATACAGCCAGCAAAAACAAGACTGGGAGCTGAGTGTGACTCAGATTATGAACTTACTATTGCAAAATTCAGACCTAAATGGAAGAATTAGGGAAAACCACTAGGCCATTCGGTATGACCTGAACCAAATCCCTTATGAGTATACAGTGGAAGTGACAAATAGATTCAAGGGATTAGAACTGATAGACAGTGCCAGAAGAACTGTGGACAGAGGTTCCTAACATTGAACAGGAGGGGTTGATCAAAATCATCTCTGAGAAAAAAAAAATACAAAGGCCAAATGGTTGTCTGAGGAGGCCTAACAAAAAGCTGAGAAAAGAAAAGAAGTGAAAGGCAAAAGAGAAAGGGAAAGATGAGTCCATCTGAATGCAGAGTTATAATAGAAAGGAGAGATAAGAAAGCCACCTGAGCAGAACAGAGTAAAGAAATTGAGGAAAACAATAAAATGGAAAAGACTAGAGATGACTTAAAGAAAAAGAGAGATACCAAGGGAACATGTCATGCAAAGATGGGTATAATAAAGTACAGAAATGGTATGGACCTAACAGAAGGAGAAGACATTAAGAAGAGGTGGCAAAAATACACAGAATAACGGTACAAAAAGGTCTTGATGACCAGGACAATCACAATGGTGTGAGCACTCACCTAGAGCCAGACGCCCTAGAGAGTGAAGTCAAGTGGGCCTTAGGAAGCATTACTATGAATAAAGCTAGTGGAGGTGATGGAATTCCAGTTGAGCTATTTCAAATCCTAAAAGATGATGCTATGAAAGTGCTGCACCCAATATGCCAGCAAATTTAGAAAACTCAGCAGTGGCCACAGGACTGGAAAAGGTCAATTTTCCTTCCAATCCCCCCCAAAAGGGGCAATGCCCAAGAATGTTCAAACTACAGCACACTTGCATTCATTTCACATGCTAGAAAGGTAATACTCAAAATCCTTCAGGTGAGGCTTCAACAGTACATGAACTGAGAACTTCCATATGTACAAGCTGGATTTAGAAAAGGTGGAGGAACCAGAGATCAAATTGCCAACATCTGATGGATCATAGAAAAAGCAAAGGAATTCCAGATAAACATCTACTTCTGCTCCATTGACTACACTAAAGCCTTTGACTGTGTGGATCACTGTGGAAAATTCTTAAAGAGATGGGAATACCAGACCATGTTACCTGCTTCCTGGGAAACATGTATGCAGGTCAAGAAGCAACAGTTAGAATCACACACGGAACAACGAACTGGTTCCAAATTGGGAAAGGAGTACATCAAGGCTGTATATTGTTATCCTACTTATTTAACTTATATGCAGAATACGTCATATACAAGCTGGATTTAAAAAAGGTGGAGGAACCAGAGATCAAATTGCCAACATCTGATGGATCATAGAAAAAGCAAAGGAATTCCAGATAAACATCTACTTCTGCTCCATTGACTACACTAAAGCCTTTGACTGTGTGGATCACTGTGGAAAATTCTTAAAGAGATGGGAATACCAGACCATGTTACCTGCTTCCTGGGAAACATGTATGCAGGTCAAGAAGCAACAGTTAGAATCACACACGGAACAACGAACTGGTTCCAAATTGGGAAAGGAGTACATCAAGGCTGTATATTGTTATCCTACTTATTTAACTTATATGCAGAATACGTCATGTAAAATGCCAGGCTGGATGAAGCTCAAGCTGGAATCAAGATTGCCAGGAGAATATCAATAACCTCAGATATGCAGATGACACCACCCTAATGGCAGGAAGGGAAGAGGAACTAAAGAGACTCCTGATGAAGGAGAGAGAGTAAAAAGACTGGTTTAAAATTCAACATTCAAAAAACTAAGATGATGGCTTCCAGTCCCAACATTTCATGGCAAATATATGGGGAAAAAAATGGAGACAGTGACAGACTTTATTTTCTTGGTCACCAAAATCACTGCAGATGGTGATGACTGCAACCATGAAATTAAAAGGCACTTGCTCCTTGGAAGAAAACCTATGACAAACCTAGACAGCCTATTAAAAAGCAAAACATCACTTGGCCGACAAAGATCCATATAGTCCAAGCTTGGTTTTTCCAGTAGTCATGTATGGATGTGAGAGTTGGACCATAAAGAAGGCTGAGAGCCAAAGGATCGTGGCTTTTGAACTGTGGTGCTGGAGAAGACGTTTGACTGTCCCTTGGATAGCAAAGCAATCAAAGTAGTCAATCCTAAAGGAAACCAATCCTGAATACCCATTGTAAGAACTGAAACTGAATGTTGAAACTGAAAGTTGATGCTGAAACTGAAACTCCAATATTTTGGCCACCTCATGTGAGGAGCTGACTCATTGGAAAAGGCTCAGTTGCTGGGAAACATTGAAGGCAGGAGGTAAAGTGGACAACAAAGGATGAGATGGTTGGATGTCTTCATAGATTCAATGGACATGAGTTTGAGCAAACTCCAGGAGATAGTGAGGAACATGGAAGCCTGGCACGTGGCAGTCCATGGGGTCTCAAAGAGTCGGACACGACTGAGTGATTGAATAACAACAGCAGCTGTTACTGGGCTAAATGGTGTTCTGCCTATGGCCCCAGAATGGTATATTGAGTCCTAATCCCCAAGAATTAGAAAGTGACATGATTAGAAGAGAGGGTTTTCACAGAGGCAATCAAGTTACAATGAGGTCTTAAGGGTGGGCTCTAGTCCAACAGGACTGTGTCTTTATAAGAAGAGGAAAATTAGACACAGAGATGGGCAGAGAGGGAAGAGGATGGGAAGAGACACAGGGAAAAGATGGCCTTTTGCCAACTGAAGAGAAAAGTCAGGAGAAATCTTTTCCACTCAGTCCTCAGGAAGAATCAACACTCCCCAGACCTTGAGTTTTTCACTTCCAGCCTCCAAAACCTTGAGGCAATGAATATATGTTGTTTAAGCTACCCGGTCTGGGCAGTTTGTTACAGCAGCCTGTATACAAGGAACATCCCCTGCCATATCAGTAAACAAAGGATGTTGTGGCCATTAAACCATGAACCACTGCAGACACAGACACACACAGACACACACAGACACACACACACACACACACACACACGCCTCCACTGGGTTCACCCTAAGGGATTCAGGATGGAGAAAAACATGATATTGGTCCTTGATAGTCAAGATGCATATCAAAGGAATAACTCCAATAAGACCAGATGCTTGTATCTTCCCATAAATAGAAGCACACTAAATTCATTAACTTGGGATATCTGGTTTTCATTAATCAACAGTAATCTTTTGATGTTACCTCTACCTGGGTATTTGCTTTTTTTTTTTTCTTGGATGGTGGGGAAGGGGGGTAGTCATTGGAATTTTTATTTCTGGTGTTTGTTTTTTTTTTTCTTTTTTGCCAAAACTCCTATATATCCTTTTTGCCCCCTTACTATTCAAAAAAGCCCCTCAGCTATCTGAGAGCCGTGCCCTCCAACTACAAATTGGCACATGCCAAGGGCATTGCCAACAACTGAACAACAGAACATTTGCCACCTGCCTCTGTGGAGATTGAACCTCTGCTTCTGCAGCTGTTGGCCTTCAACACCCCTGGAGGGAGTTCAGGGCAGAGTGAGGCACTTGTGCTCCAGGGAATCTGGTGGGACAGGTTTTTACAGAGTTGAGTACTTTCATGAACAGATTTTATGATCCCAATCCTTGCATAACAGAAGAACTATACAAAAATGTCTTAATGACTCAGATAACTAACATGGTGTGGTCACTCACCTAGATCCAGACATCCTGAAGAGTGAAGTCAAGTGAACCTTAAGAAGAATTCCTATGAACAAAGCTAGTGGAGGTGATGGAATTCCAGCTGAGGATTTCAAATCCTAAAAGATGGTACTGTTAAACTGCTGCACTCAATATGCCAGCAAATTTGGAAAACTCTGCAGTGGCCACAGAAATGGAAGAGGTCAGTTTTCATTCCAATCCCAGAGAAAGGCAATGCCAAAGAATGTTCAAACTACAGCACACTTGCACTCATATCACATACTAGAAAGGTAATGCTCAAAATCCTTCAAGCTAGGCTTCAACAGTATGTGAACCAAGAACTTTTAGATGTACAAGTTGAATTTTGAAAGGCAGAGGAAACAGAGATCAAAATGTCAGCATCCATTGGATCACAGAAAAAGCAAGAGTATTTCAGGAAAACATCTACTTCTGCTTCATTGAGTACACTAATTCTTTGACTGTGTGGATCACAATAAATTGGAAAATTCTTCAAGAGATGGGAATACCAGACCACCTTACCTGCCTCCTGAGAAACCTGTATGCAGGTCAAGAAGCAACACTTTGTACCAGACAAAAGACAATAGACTGTTCTCTAACTGATAAAGCAGTATGTCATGTATATTGTCACCCTGCTTATTTAATTTATAGGCAGGGTACATCCTGCAAAATGTCAGGTTGGATGAAGCTCAAGCTGAAATCAAGATTACCAGGAAAATATCAATAACTTCTGATATGCACAGGAAACCACCCTAATGGCAGAAAGTGAAGAGGAACTAAAGAGCCTCTTGATGAAGATGAAAGAAGAGAGTCAAAAAGTTGGCTTAAAACTCAGTATTAAAAAAATATGATCATAGCATCTATTCCCATTCCTTTATGACAAATAGATGGGAAAAAAAGAAAATAGTGACAGACTTTATTTTGGGGGGGCTCCAAAATCACTGCCGATGGTAACTGCAGCCATGAAATTAAAAGACACTTGCTCCTTGGAATAAAGCTATGACAAACCTAGACAGCATATTTTAAAAGAGACGTCACATAGCCTACAAAGGTCTGTATCGTTCAAGGTATGGTTTATCCAGTAGTCATGAACAGATGTGAGAGCTGGACCATAAGAAGGTTGAAGGCTGAAGAATTGGTGCTTTCCAACTGTGGTGCTGAAGGAGATTCTTGAGAGTCTCTTGGACAGTAAGGAGATCAAACTAGTCAATATTAAATGAAATCAACCCTGAATATTCATTGGAAGGACGGATGATGAAGCTGAAGCTCCAATACTTTGAGTACCTGCAAATGCAAAGAGCCAACTAAATGGAAAAGACCCTGATACTGGGAAAGATTGAGGGTGGGAGAAGGGGTCGACAGAGGATGAGACGGTTGGATGAGACACCAATTCAATGGACGTTAGTTTGACCAAATTCAAATGGACATCAATTTGAGCAAACTCTCGGAGATAGCGAAGGACAGGGAAGCTGTTGTGCTGCAGTCCATGGGGTCTCAAAGAGCTGACATGACTGAGGGACTGAACAAAAATTCCAAATCCTTGCATCTCTCATATCTAGAGAATCAATACCTCCCTTCATGATGATATCAGATCCTCTTGACTAGAAGGAAACGTTTTGTAAAATGAGTGCTTAATGGTACTGAACTCCCCTTTCCCCCAAATCTTATATATTGACCCTCCCCCACTGCCTCTTTGGGGCAGTCTCCCAGAGCTATCTGAGGTGCTGCCTCCCGGGCTGCAGTCCTCATTTGCCCCCAAATAAAACTTAACTTGCCACTCTCAAGCTATGCGTCTTTTTAGTAGACAGTTATGGTGTCCAGTGAAGTGACCCACACTTACCTCCTTCTCATGAACTCCATGAGGAACCAGAGCTTTGGTACCAGCAGTGGTCTCCTCAGGGAGTGCAGACAAATTTGGGTAAGTCTCTCCTGGTTTTTGAGTATCCCGTACTGGTTGAGATTTTGATTCTATTTGGTGGTGAGCAGGTTACTGCCCACTCCTAGTTGGAAAGAAACTGGGGGTGGGGCCTGTGTGAAATATCTGGGGCATACCCATTCATGGTCTAGACAGAGTGGGGCTCGGTTGAAAGATACAAGAAATTCCCACCCAGGTGAAAGATACTAGGTGGGGGGCTGCCTGAAAAATGCCAGGGAATACCCACCCAGTGGAAAGGCACTGGCAGGGGGTGGCTCAATTGGAAAAAAATCAGTGATTACCGGGGGTTCAGCTGAAAAATGCTGCGGGCACTCCAGTATATGGAACCAAGTGATCTTGGATGAGTGATTAGGCAAGAGGCTGATCTGACACTTTTCCTCAATTTGGCTGCCTTTATAGAATTTGTTTGGGATGAAAGTGAGGAGAATACCTGAGAGATTTGCTCCAAAGGAAAGGGACAAGACACGTCCTGGCTGGTTATGGTTTTGTCAGGTGACAGGAATTTACAGCAGTGGTGGAGGCCTGGGCCTCATACTGTGCAGTGGTCTCCTAAGGAAATCCACTCATTAATTAAAATATTTGAACTTCTAGGGGTCACACATAGAAGTGGCCATTCAAGACCTGAGTATTCATGGTAGTCTTAGACCGCTGGAGGGAGAAACCCAGACATGGAAGAGGAGCCGAAAGGACTCTGGGGTGACTCCTGGAGGAGTTCAGCTTACAAGCAGCACACATGCCCATCACAGTTTCATCAGTGATTATTATCCCTGACAAATTCAAGCTAAAGTGGGAAGCAGAATCTCAAGAACAGAATCAGAGGGTTGTCAGAAAGCCAAACTCCCACTAACACTGCAGCCAGATTCATGCCCAATACGTACAGAGCTCATACATGCAAGTTACTAGTGAACTGGGGAAATTATACTAAAGGAGATCTCAAATGAAAATGGCCAAATTGAGGCTCTTTTGATTTTCCAAAATTGATATTTCTCCCCACACAATTAGAAAAGGCCAGCCGTGCTTATTTTAATTGGTATCTAGAAGCTTCTAAAACAGGAAACAATGGAGTAACTTCTTTGCAGGAAACCAACAAAAAATTGCTTGAAACAATATCCGAACTAAAAAAAGCTGCTAGCACTGATTCTGCCAGGTCGCAAGTCTAGTAGGACTGGGAAGTCACGTGTGGCATAAATGCCAGTTGGTTTTGATTTCTGAGCATCACTTTACCATTTTGGGGGGCATTCTTGCCACTTGGCTTTTTATTTCTGGGCATCTCTAGGGCCTTTTGTTTGAATTGGAGTGTGACTCCCAGCTGGTGAGGTTCTGGTTTGGTTTGGTTTTATTGGCATGGTTTGAGCACACAGACATCTGGTACACTGCTTCAGATAAAATGGGAAGCACTTCCTCTAAGGTTCCACATCCCACCTGGGAATCCTTTGGAAAAAAATTTTAAATGACCAGTCAACCTATAGCTATGATCCAAAGACAAGAAAAATGACCTAAAAATACTAAATCTATATTGACAGAGAATAGGAAAATAGACTGAAGTTCCCTTATGTCCAGGACTTTCTCCTATAATCAACAGGCTGGGGCTGATCAAACTAAGGCACCCACTTCCCCAGAGGAATAGTCCCTGCTGGGACTAATCTGCCCTTGTTCTCAGGGCCAATTTGACCACTCTCTGGTCTAAATTTTGGCTATAAAACTATGACAACACAAAAATTAAGATCACTTTTGACAGTGTGGTCATAATATTCTTTAGACTACAGAGAAAGCTGAAGGGGAAAAAAAAAAAAAAAAGATCTCTTAGAATTCTACCTTGTGACCAGCGCTCTCTGGATCACTTATCTAGACCATCTCTAATTCTGAAACCACAAAAAAAAAGGAAGGGGAACAAAGCCATTTAAAAATTTTCTCATTCCAATTGTTATTTACAATTAGTGAATTTTATATTGTGATATCTGAATCGTAACTAAGTTTGGAAAACAAAGCTATGAGATCACCTGGTTGTGTCTATTTGGATATCTGTATGTCTCAGTATGCCTCATGCTTTGAGAATCCCATGAACAGTATGAAAAGGAAAAAAGCTGTGACACTGAAAAATGTACCCCCCAGGTCAATAGGTGTCTAATATGCTACTGGAGAAGAGCAGAGAAATAGCTCCAGAAGGACTGAAGAGGCTGAGCCAAAGCAGAAATGACACCCAGCTCTGGATGTGTCTGGTGGTGAAATTAAAGTCCCATGCAGTAAAAAACAATATTGCATAGGAACCTGAAATGTTAGGTCCATGAATCAAGTAAATTGGAAGAGGTCAAACAGGTGATGGCAAGAATGAACATCAATATGTTGCTGCTGCTGCTAACTCGCTTCAGTCATGTCCGACTCTGTGCGACCCCATAGACAGCAGCCCACCAGGCTCCCCCGTCCCTGGGATTCTCCAGGCAAGAACACCAGAGTGGGTTGCCATTTCCTCCTCCAATGCATGAAAGTGAAAAGTGAAAGTGAAGTGAAGTCAATATTTCGGGAATCCGTGAACTGAAATGGACAGGAATGGGCAAATGTACTTCAGATGATAATTATGCTTATTATGTGGGCAAGAATCACTTAGAAGAAATGGAGGAGTACTCCCCTTCAACAAAAGATATGACTTGCAGCACTTGGGTTCAATCTCAAAAAAGGCAGAATGACCTCAGTTCCTTTCTAAGGCAAACCATTCAATATCACAGTAATCCAGGTCTACGTCCCAACCACTCATGCCAAAGAAACTGAAGTTGAATGGTGCTATGAAAACCTCCAAGACCTTCCAGAACGAACACCAAAGAAAAGATGTCCTTTTCCTCATAGGGGACTGGAAGGCAAACATAGGAAGTCAAGAGATATCAGAGTAATAGGTAAATTTGGCCTTGAATTACAAAATGAAGCAGGCTAGAGACTAGCAGTATTTTGCCAAGAGAACGCACTGGTCATAGCAAACACTCCTCTCCCAAGAGAGTGTTGGGACAACTCATACATGGATGGCACCAGATTGTCAATACCAAAATCAGATTGATTATATTCTTTATAGCTGAAGATGGAGAAGCTCTAAATAGTCGGCAAACACAAGACCTGAAGATGACTGTGGTTCAGATCATAAACTCTTTATTGCAAAACTGAGACTTAAATTGAAGAAAGTAGAGAAAACAACTAGGCCATTCAGGTATGTCCTAATAAATTCCCTTATGACTATACAGTGCAAGTAACAAATACATTCAAGGGATTAGATCTGATAGAGAGCCAAAAGAACTATGCACAGACGTTCATAACATTGTACAAGAGACGTTGATCAAAATCACCCCCGAAAAAAAAAATGCAAAAGGGAAAATGATTGTCTGAGGAGGCTTTACAAAAGGCAAAGGAGAAAAGGAAAGATATACCCATGTGAATGCAGAGTTCCAAAGAATAGCAAGGGGAGATAAGAAAATCTTCCTAAATGATCAATGCAAAGAAATAGAGGAAAGCAATGGAATGGGAAAGACTAGAGATCTCTTCAAGAAAATTGGAGATACCAAGGAAACATTTCATGCACAGATGAGCACAATAAAGGACAGAAATGGTATGAACCTAACAGAAGCAGAAGAGATTATGAAGTGGTAGCAGGAATAAACAGAAGAACTATACAAAAAAGTCTTAATGACCTTGATAACCATGACAGTGTGAACACTGACTTAGAGCCATGCGCTGGAGTTTGAAGTCAAGTGGGCCTTAGGAAGCATCACTGCAAACAAAGCTAGTGGAGGTGATGGAATTTCAGCTGAATTATTTCAAATCCTAAAAGACAATGCTGTTAAAGTGCTGCACTCGATATGCCAGCAAATCTGAAAACTCAGCAGTGGCCACAGGACTGGAAAAGATCAGTTTTCATTCCAGTCCCAAAGAAGGGAAATGCCAAGGAATGTTCAAACTACCACACAATTGCACTCATTTCACATGAAGTGAAGTGAAGTGAAGTCACTCAGTCGTGTCTGACTCTCTGTGACCCCATGGACTGTAGCCTAATGCTCAAAATCCTTCAAGCTAGATTTCAACAGTATGTGAACCGAGAACTTCCAGATATACAAGCTGAATTTAGGAAAGGCAGGGGAACCAGAGATCAAATCGGCAACATCCATTAAACCATAGAAAAAAGAAAAGGAATTCCAGGAAAACACCTACTTTTGCTTCACTGACTATGCTAAAGCCTTTGACTGTGTGGATTTCAACAAGCTATGAAAAATTCTTAAAGAGATGGAAATACCTGACCATCTTCCCTGCCGCCTGAGAAACCTTTATGCAGGTCAAGAAGCAACAGTTAGAACCTGACATGGAAAAACAGACAGGTTCCAAACTGGGAAAGGGGTACATCAGACTGCATTCTGTCACCCTACTTATTTAACTTCTATGCAGAGTACATCATGAGAAACACTGGGCTGGATGAAGCACAAGCTGGAATCAAGATTGCCGGGAGAAATATCAATAACCTCAGATATGCAGATGACACCACCCTCATAGCAGAAAGTAAAGAGGAAATAAAGAGACTCTTGATGAAGGTGAAAGAGGAGAGTGGAAAAGCTAGATTAAAACTCAATATTCCAAAAATTAAGGTCATGGAATCTAGTCCCATCGCATCATGGTAAATAAATAGGGAAAAAATGGAATCAGTGACAGACTTATTTTCTTGGACTCCAAAATCACTGAGGATGGTGACCATAGCCATGAAATTAAAAGATGCTTGCTCTTTGGAAGAAAAGCTATACCAATCCTAGATAGAATATTCAAAAGCAGAGACATCACATAGCTGACAAACTTATGTCTAGACCAAACTATAGTTTTTCCAGTAGTCATGTATGGATGTGAGAATTGGACCATAAAGAATGCTGAGGGCCAAAGAATTGATACTTTCAAACTGTGGTGTTGGAGAAGACTCTTGACAGACCCTTCGACAGCAAGGAGATCAAACCAGTCAATACTAAAGGAAATCATCCCTGAATATTCATTGGAAGGATTGACACTGAAGCTGAAGGTCCAGTACTTTGTCCAGCTGATGGGAAGAGATGACTCATTGGAAATGACCCTGGTGCTGGGAAAGATTGAAGGCAGAAGTAGAAGGGGACGACAGAAGATGAGATGGCTGGATGGCATCACCAATTCAATGGACATAATTATGAGGAAACTCTGGGAGATAGTGAAGGACAGGAAAGCGTGGCCTACGGAAGACCATGGGGTCACAAAACGTCAGACACAACTGAGTGACTCAACAATAACAACTGTTACTAGGCTAAATGATGTTCTACCCACAGCCCTAGAATTGTATGTTGAAGTCCTAAAGCCCAGGATCTCAGAAGGTTACTCTACTAGGAGAGAAGTTCTTCACAGAGGCAATCAAGGTACAGTGAGGTCCTAAGGGTGGGCTCCAGCCCAATAGGACTGTGTCTTTATAAGAGGAGGAAAAATAGACACAGAGATGGGCAGAGAGGGACGAGGATGGGAAGAGGCACAAGGAAAAGACGGCCTTTTGCCAACTAAAGAGAAAAGTCAGGAGCAGATCTTTCCACTCAGCCCTCAGGAAGTATCAGTACTCCTCGTACCTTGATTTTTTTCACGTCCAGCCTCCAGAACTCTGAGGCAATGAATTTCTGTTGTTTAAACCGCCCAGTCTGGGTACTTTGTTATAGCAGTCTGTAAACAAAGACGTCTCCTGCCATATCAGTAAACAACAGATGTTGTAGCCATTAAACCATGAACCACTGCAGCCACACACACACACCCCTCCACTGGGTTCCTCCTGAGGGATTCAGGATGGAGAAAAATAAGATACTGGTCCTTGACAGTCAAGAAGCAGATCAAAGGAATAACTTCAATAAGCCCAGATTCTTGCATCTTTCCATAAATAGAAGTGTGCCAAATTCATTAATTTCAGATGTCTGTTTTTTCCAATCAGCAGTAATCTTTGATGTCACCATTACCTGGCTTTGTTTTGGGGTGGTTGGGATTTTGTTGTTTGTTTGTTTGTTGCCAAAACTCCTACATAATCCTGGCTCCTCCTAACCTATTCAGAACAGTCCTTCAGTGCTAGCCGAGAGGCTGTCTCTTGTCAACGACAAATTGGCACTTGCTAGGAGCATTGCCATGAGTAACAAGGGAATTTACCATCTACCGCTATGGAGATTGAACCCTGTGCTTCCGCAGCTGGTGACCTTCCGCAGCCTCTGAGGGAGTTCAGGGTGGAGTGAGGTGCTCGCGCTCCAGGGAATCTGGTGGGACAGGTCTTTAGATAGTTGGATATTTCCAGGAACAGATTTTATGATCCCAATCCTTGCACCTCCTCATATCTAGAAAAGCATTAAATCCCTTTATGATGACATCAGATCATCTTGACTAGCAGAAAACCTTTTGTAAAAAGAGGGCTTAATTGTATTGAAATCCCCCTTCACCAAAATCTTATATATTGACCTTCCCAACTGCCTTTTTGGAGCAGTCTCTCAGAGCTATCTGAGGTGCTATCTCCCGGGCTGAAGTCCTCTTTTTGCTCCAAATAAACATTAACTTGCCACTCTCAAGTTGTGCTTCTCTTTTAGTTGACAGTTATAGTGACCGATGAAGTGACCCAGAGTGGACTTCCCTCCTTTGATTGAACTCCATGAGGAAGTACAGCTTTGGTATCAGCAGTGGCCCTCCACCTCTTTGGGGAGTTCAGACAAATTTGGGTAAGTCTTCGTGGTTTTCAAAGTCTGTATTGGTTGAGATTCTGAGTTTTGTTTGGCAGTGGAGCAGGTTACCTGCCCCCTCCCACTTGAAAACATACAGGGTGGGCAGCACAGATGAAATATCCGGGGCACACCCACTCATGGTCTAGACACTGAGTGGGGCTCAGTTGAAAGATATCAAGAAATTCCCCCCTGGTCAAAAGATATTTGGTGAGAGGCTGCCTGAAAGATACCAAGGAATATCCACCCAGTGGAAAGATATGGGGCAGGGGGCTCAACGGAAAACAATGGAGGAATACCCAGGGCCCAGCTGAAAGATGCCAAGGTCATCTCAATGTTCAGTGTAGGGGTCTAAGTGGCTTTGGCTGAGTGGTTACTTAAGAAGCTGATCTGACACTTAACTGCCTTTACAGAATTGGTCAGGATAAAAGCGTGGAGAATATATGAGACCTTAGCTCCAAAGGAAAGGGAGAAGACTCCTCCTGGCTAGTTATCATTGTCTCACATGATTGAGAAATATACGGATGTGGTTGAGGCCTAGTCCTTATACCATGCAGTGGTCCCATGGGGAAACCCACTTATTATTTTAAAATCCTTGCTCCTCCAGGGGTCACACAGAAGAACTGACCATTCAGTGACCAGAGCACCCAAGGTGACCTTAGACTGTCGGATGGAAAATCCGAGGCACAGAATAGGAGATGAAGCAAATCTGGGGTGACTCCTGGAGGAGTGATTTTTATCCCTGATGAATTCAACTTAAAGTGGGAAACAGAATCGCAAAAACAGAAACAGTGGGGAATCAGGAAGCCAAACTCTGACTAACACTTCAGCCGAGTTCATGTGCATACATGTGGAGCTCACACTTGCCAGTATCCAGTGAACTGTGGAAATTATACTAAAAGAGATCTCAAATGAAAATGGCCAAATTGGGGCTCTTTTGATAGTCCAAAATGGATACTTTTGAAAAGGCCAGCCATGCCTACTTTGATTGGTATCTAGAAACTTCTAAAAGAGAAAACAATAAAGTAACTCTTTGCAGGAAACCAACAAGAAATTGCCTGAAACTATATTAGGACTAAAAAATTCTGCTAGCACTGATTCTACCAGGTAGCAGTTCTAGTGGGACTGGGAATTCACGTTCGGCCTTTATTCCTTTTCACTTTCACTTTCTGGGCATCACTTTGCCGTCTTTGGGGGGCGCCACTTGGATTTTGGTTTCTGGGCATCACTTTGCCTTTTGTTTGAACTGGAGCTTGACTCCAAGTTGGTGAAGTTCTGGTCTGGTTTCATTTTGTTGACTTGGTTTGAGCGTGCAGATATCTGGTACAAACTGAGCTAAAACGGACAGGAATGGGCAAATTTAATTCAAATAACCATTATATCTACTACTGTGGACAAGAATCCCTTAGAAGAAATGGAGTAGTCATCATAGTGAACAGAAGAGTCTGAAATGCAGTACTTGGTGCAATCTCAAAAAGGACAGAATAGTCTCTATTCGTTTCTAAGGCAAACCAATCATTCAACATTACAGCAATTGGCTCTATACCCCAACCACTCATGCCAAAGAAGCTGAACTGTTCTACGAAGATCTACACCTTCTAGAACTAACACCAAAAAGGATATCATTTTCATCATAGAAGACTGAAAGGCAAAAAAGTAAGAAGTCAAGAGATACCTGGAGTAATAGGCAAGTTTGGCCCTGGAGTACAAAATGAAGCAGGGCAAAGGCCAGAGTTTTACCAAGAGAATGCACTGGTCATAGCAAATACCCTCTTCCAACAACACAAGAAATAACT
Organism: Aepyceros melampus; assembly: GCA_006408695.1. Lineage (NCBI taxonomy): Eukaryota > Metazoa > Chordata > Mammalia > Artiodactyla > Bovidae > Aepyceros > Aepyceros melampus. Next base: position 131,884 of record SJXQ01008343.1, on the reverse strand, counting down.
ATACACACAGACATCACAAGATGGTCAATACTAACATCAGACTGATTATATTTCTTTGCAGCCAAAGATGGAGAAGCTTTGTATATAGTCAGCAAAAATAAGACCACCACCAGCAACAGCAGCAGATCATGAACTCCTTATTGCAAAATTCAGACTTAAATTGAAGTAGGGAAAACCACTAGACCATTCAGGTATGACCTATATCAAATCCCTTATGATTAAACAGTGGAAGTGACAAATAGATTCAAGAGCCTAGTCTGATAGAGTGCCTGAAGAACTATGGACAGAGGTTCGTGATATTGTACAGAAGGCAGTGATCCAAACAATCCCCAGGAAAAAAATGCACACTGGTTGTCTGAGAAGGCTTTACAAATAGCTGAGAAAAGACATGAAAGGCAAAAGAGGAAAAGAAATGTCGGGGGCCAGTGTGAGGCATCCCACTGGTGACAGGGTCACGTGGTAGACTCAGATAGCAGGGCAATTTGAGTCATTGGGGTTCCCCCTGGTTTTTCCTGAGCATGTACTGCAAAAAATAAGAATTTGTCTGTTTCCCCACTATTCTCTGCCAGTTTCTCAGAAAGAGTTAATTCAAAGCTTTGGCTTCCTGCATTTGAAAGGAGTGTTTCAGCCCAACCCCCCTTTAATAATTCTCTAGCCTGCCTAAACAGGTTCCCCTGACCTTTTACAAGCTTGTGAATTGCTCACAACTCCCCAACTGTGAGGGGCAAAAAGGCCTTGAAGTGTTTTAAAGTTACAAACCTTTTCTAAGAGCCAAAACCCTATTAAGTGATAGGATTTTGCTGTTGCCTCAATGATCGCTGCCAGACCTCCTTATTTGCACCTGGAAAGTTCAGCTATACAAACAATATTTAGAAAAAGATATGTAGTAGTTTTTTCTGATGTTAGCAACACTAGGCTTTTGAGTTAATTGCTTTCTTTTATAAATCATCGTACTCCCTTCTTGCTTGCTGTGTCCTTGCTATGTGAGAATGCAACTTTGTTTAGTGCCTCCTGAGAATGGCGCCAGACCTTGAAAAAATAACACTTATCAGAAAAGAGCTGTAAATTGTTGAACTGGCCTTTTGGCTGGAAGATGATGTAAATTACCTAAGACTTGTGTATACAATTAGGTATGCAGAGAATAAGCCTGGTCTCTATAAGAGTCAGGGCTATTGTCATTGCCAAAATTTGTGAAACCCATTGATCTTCATTGTATAAAAAGGACATGTGAAAAATAAAGTGGGGACCAGTTTTCTTGGGAACAGTTTCTCAGAGCAGTTGTCCGGACCAGCTTTTCTCAGACCAGTTTCGCGGACCGGTTTCTCGGATGACTCGCTTCACTTGAACTCCTTCTTTAAAGATATCTGGCTCCCCCCATGTCTCTCTGTCTCTGTCCTCTTATACTCTAATTCCAGGCTGAATTCCCATCTGGAGCGGGAGGCTCACCACATCTACTTACTTAGAGCCCTGGCTCTAAGTTCTGCAAGAAAAGGGACCCACGGTGCGGCCCCTTTAGAGATTCAAGCGGACACCAGTGGCCCATGTGGATGGTGCAAATCTCTTGTCTTGAGATATTATTGGCTTTCCCCATAAACCAAGTTATTCAGCCTCCTATTTTTCTATTAATTTCCTACTATCCTATCCTATCCTGAGCTATCCTATCCTATCCTGTCCTGTCCTATCCACCTGTTCTGTCCCCGCTTTGAATATCCCTGGATCCACCAGGGCTGGACCCCGGCAAAGAAAGATATACCCTTCTAAATGCAGAGTTACAAAGAATAACAAGGAGAGATAAGAAACCATTCTTATGTGAACAATGCAAAGAAATAGAGGAAAACAATAGAATGGGAAAGACTAGAGATCTCTTCAAGAAAATTAGAGATACCAAGGGAATATTTCATGCAGAGATGGGGACAATAAAGGACAGAAACAGTATGGACCTAACAGAAGTAAGAAGAGATAAAAGGAGCAAGAATACAGAGAAGAGCTATACAAAAAATATCTTTTTGACCTGGACAACCAGGATGGTGTGATCACTCATCTAGAGCCAGACATCCTGGAGTGTGAAGTCAAGTGGGTCTTAGGAAGCATTACTACAAACAAAGCTAGTGGAGGTGATGGAATTTCAGCTGTCCCATTTCAAGTGCTAAAAGATGATATTGTTAAAGTGCTGAACTCAATATGCCAGCAAATTTGGAAAGCTCAGCAGTGGATACAGGACTAGAAAAGGTCGTTTTCATTCCAATTCCAAGGAAGGCCAATGCCACAAAATATTCAAACTACTACACAATTGCATTCATTCACACGCTACTAAGATTATGCTCAAAATCCTTCAAGCTAGCCTTCAATAGTACATGAACCGAGAAATTCCAGATGTACAAGCTGGATACAGAAAAGACAGAAGAATCAGAGATCAAATTGCCACCATCTGTTAGATCATAGAAAAAGCAAAAGAATTCCAGAAAAACATCTACTTCTGCCTCATGAATTATGCAAAAGCCTTCAACTGTGTGGATCACAACAAATTGCGAAAAATTCTTAAATAGATGGGAATGCCAGACCATCTTACCTGCCTCCTGAGAAACCTGTATGCAGGTCAAGAAACAACAGTTAGAACCTGACATAGAACAATGCACAGATTTAAAATTGGGAAAGGATAACATCAAGGCTGGATATTGTCACCCTGCTTATTTAACTTCTATGCAGAGTACATCATGTGAAATGCTGGGCTGGATGAAGCTCAAGCTGGAATCAAGATGGCTGGGAGAAATATCAATAACTTCAGATATGCAGATAATACCACCCTTATGGCAGAAAGTCAAGAGGAACTAAAGAGCCTTTTGATTAGTATGAAAGGGGAGAGTGAAAAAGTTGGGTTAAAACTGAACATTCAAAAAACTAACATCATGGCATCCAATCCCATCACTTCATGGCAAGCAGATGGGAAATACGTGAAAACAATAACAGACATTATTTTATTAGTCTCCAAAATCACTGCAGATAGTGGCTGTGGTCATGAATTAAAAGACATTTGCTCCTTGGAGGAAAAGCTATGACAAACCTAGACAGCATATTAGAAGCAGAGACATTACTTTGCCAACAAAAGTCCAAATAGTCCAAGTAATTGTTTTTCCAGTAGTCACGTATGGATGTGAGATTTGGATCATAAAGAAGGCTGAGTGCCAAGAATTGAGGCTTTTGAACTATTGTGCTAGAGAAGACTCCTGAGAGTCCCTTGGACTGCAAGGAGATCAGTCAATACTTAGAGAAATCAGCTCTGAATATTCATTGGAAGGATTGATGCTGAAGCTGAAGCTCCAGGCTTTGGCTACCTGATGCAAAGAACTAACTCATTGGAAAAGATCCTGATCTGGGAAGGACTGAGGGCAGGAGGAGAAGGAATGACAGAGGATGAAGTGGTTGGTTGGCATCACCAGCTCAATGGACATGAGTTTGAGCAAACTCCAGGAGATAGTAATAGACAGGGAATCGTGGCTTGCTGCAGCCCAGGGATTAGAGTCAGACCTGACTGAGTGACGGAACAACAACAACAAATCCTTGCATTTCCTCATATCTACTAACCCCTTTATGATGACATCAGATCCTCTTGACTAGCAGAAAAACTTTTGTAAAATAAATGCTAAATTATACTCAACCCTGTCTTCACCAAACTCTTATATATTGACTTTGTCCCATTGCCTCTGCAGCAGTCTCTCAGAGCTATCTGAGGTGCTGCTCCCAGGCTGCTGTCCTCATTTTGCCCCAAATGAAAGTTAACTCAGCACTTTCAAGTTGTGTATCTTTTTTAGCACAGAGTTATGGTGACCGAGGAAGCAGCCCAGAGTGGACTTCCTTCCTTCTCCTGAAAGCCACGAGGAGCCAGAGCTTTGATACCAGCAGCGGCCACTTGCACCATCCACCTCCTCCGGGAGGGCAGATGAGTTTGGGTAAGTCTCTCCTGGCTCTCAAATCTCCAATACTGGTTGAGAGTCTGAGTTTGCTTTGGAAGTGGAGCAGGTTACCAGCCCCCTCCCAGGTGGAAAGATACTGGGGTGAGGGGCTCTGGGTGAAATATCAGGGACAGACCCACTCGTGGTCTACACACTGAGTGGGCCTCAGTTAAAAGATACCGAGAAATTCCCACCCAGGTGAGAGATCCTGGGTGGGGGGCTACCTGAAAAATGCCAGGGAATACCCACCCAGTGGAAAGATAGTGGGGGGAAGGGGTATTATATTGAAAAAATCCAGGAATACTGGTGGCTCAGCTGAAAGATGCTGAGGTTGTTCTGTTGAGGGGACTGAGTGGTTAGGTAACAGGCCGACCCTACACTTTTCCTCAATTCCCTGCCTTTATAGAATTTGTCAAGATAAATGTGAGGAGGGTATATGAGAGCTGTGCTCCAAGGAAAAGGGACAAGACTCCACCCAGTCATTACAGTTTTCTCAGGCAACTGAGAAAATTTCAGGAGTGGTGGAGGCCTATCCTCACACTGTGCAGTGGGCCCATAGGGAAACCCACTCAATAATAAAATACTTGCTCCTCTGGGGCCACACCTAAGACCTGGCCATTCAGCGACCTGAGCACACACAGTGGTCTCAGGCTGCTGGAGGGAGAATCCAAGGCATGACGAGGAGCTGAAAGGACTCTGGGGTGACTCCCGGAGGAGTTCGGCTCACAAGCAGCACACAGGCCCACCACACAATTTCACTAGTGATTTTTATCCCTGAAATTCAACTTAAAGTGAGAAACAGAATCTCAAAAATAGAAACAGAGGGGTTTCTGAAAGCCAGCCTCTGTCTAACCCTCCAGCCATATTCACGTACAATATGTACGGAGCTCATACTTGCAAGTACCTAGTGAATTGGGGAAGTTATACTAGAAGAGATCTCAACCGAAAATGGCCAAACTGGGGCTCTTCTGATTTTCCCAAACTGATATTTTTGCACCCACCTTTAGAAAAGTCTGGCTGTGCTTACTTTGACTGATATCTAGAAGCTTCTAAAAGAGGAAACAATAGAATAACTCCTTTGCAGGAAACCAAATTTCAAGAAATTTCTTGAAACTACGTGGAAGTCACCAACTGTGGCTTCCTAGTTCCACTAGACCTGTAACCTGGAAGAGTCAGTGATAGCATGAGCCAATATCAGAACTCAAAGGTTCTGATATCCAGGTTGGACGTTTATAATCAGCCAGCCTCTTCTTTGCATTTCCTGAGATAAGAGATAGGTGGGCTCCAGTTGAAGATTTTATAACCAGCCCCCTATTTGCATTTACATTTGGAAGTAACAACAAAAAAATAGTAACTAGCTAGTCTTTGTCTCTTGTTAACATCTCAAGGGAATAATCACAGCAAGGACAAAGAGAAAAAAACCCTGTCCAAGCAAAAGATAAGGGAGACACTAGGCATGAACAAGGAGGAGTCAAAAGTCAGAGGATAATTCCAGGCCATAATGAGTCTTGCTCCTCCCAGAAGCCTTCACTGTGAGATCCATAGTGGCTACGGTGTGTGTCTACACCCCAGGGGAAGGCACTGAGACAAATTAACCAGGGGGGACAAAGCAAGGCCATTGGCCTGAGGGAAGACAAAGACCCAGAGAGCTGCCCCCTTACAAAGGATTTACACTTCCCAAAGGCAAGACTCTCAGAGCTCACCCATGCACCTTTCCCGTGCACTTTTCCTTTCAATAGACTTTTGACTTTACTCTTTACCTTCTGCCTCCTTGCCTGAATTCATTCTTCATTAGGCAGCCAAGACTAGGGACCCCAGCCCCAACCGCTGGCTCCTGAGGTCCAGTGGTTAGGACTCCCTGTCTGGGAAACTAAGACCCTGCTTCCAGCTGCCGCTTACTGCTGCGTGTGTCCGAAATCATCTGGTGCCAAAACCCGGGAGTGAAGGGTCCTCAACGTGGGAGGATCTCCTTCCAGGCCTGAAGAAACACTTAAGAACTGGAAATTATTTAAAATTGAAGGGTTAAAAAAGGAGAAAACTTAAAGTCATATTGCAGCAGTGCCTGGCCTTTGTATAAGTTGGGAAATGGAGAACAATGGCCTGAGAACGGGTCTCTAAATTATAACACCATTCTGCAACTGGATCTTTATTGCCGCAGAATGGAAAAGAAGAAGGAGATTTCCTATCTTGAGGCTTTCATGGTCCTTTGCCAAAATCCCACCCTATATGGCTCTTGTAATTTAAAACCTGGAAAACCTGAAAACCCTTCTGACATTTTGGACAATCCTCGCCTAAGCTCTGCCATCTCTCAGAGGGGAAACTAAGCTCTCCCTGCTCCCGATAGCATTCCTACTTCTCCCAAGCCACCCTCTCCTCCTGAGACCCACTTCTCCCAAATCATCTCTTTTTCCCGGTCTCTCTCCTCCATCCCAAACTTCCCTCCTTATTCCCCTCCATGAACTCCCGTTATCCCAAGGAACAGAGACAAGTCCCTCTGGGGTAACTCGCAGTAGGAGCTTCCTATCACCCAGAACCAGAGAGGTTATGTCCTCTTAGGGAGGTGGCAAATGGAGAAAGGACCATCGAGTGCCCTTCTCTTTAACTGACTTGGCCCTCTGCAGACAGAAACTGGGCCAACGTTCTGAAGACTCTAGTAAGTTTCTTGAAGGGATTCATGTCCTCACTCTGGTCTCTGATCTAACTTGGAAGGATGTGCAAATAGTTCTGTCTACCTCTGCAATTCTGAGGAAAAACAGAATCTGGACAGCAGCCTGGGGCATGCTGACCAACCTAAACATTTTGCTATGGGTGGAGCTGTGCTTAGTCACTGTCGTGTCCGACTCTTTGTGACCCCATGGACTGCAGCCCGCCAGGCACCTCTGTCCATGGGGATTCTCCAGGCAAGAATACTGGAGTGGGTTGCCATGCCTGCCTCCAGGGGATCTTCCCAACCCAGAGATTGAACCCATGTCTCTCACACTGCAAGTAGTTTTTTACCATCTGAGCCACCAGGGAAGCCCAAGAATACTGGAGTGGGTAGCCTATCCCTTCTCCAGAGGATCTTCCTGACCCAGGAATTGAACCAGGTTCTCCTGTATTGCAGGCAGATTCTTTACCAGCTGAGCTACCAAGTGAAAGTATTAAGTCATTTAGTTATGTCTGACTCTTTGCAACCCCATGGACTGTAGCCCACCAGGCTCCTCCGTCCATGCAATTTTCCAGACAAGAATATTGGAGTGGGTTGCCATTTCCTCCTTCAGGGTATCTTCTTGGCCCAGGGATTGAACTTGGGTCTCCTGCATTGCAGGCAGGCTCTTTATCATCTGAACCATCAGGGAAGCCCCAAGATGCAGTCTCAAAGCAGGAACTCTCTTGGAATTATAATACCCAGGAGGGAACAGAAGCCAGGAAGCACATGATCCAATGTGTATTAGAAGAGATGAAAAAAGTGCTTCAAGAATCAGTTAACTATGAAAAGGTTCAAGGAGTGAGCCAGGAAGAAAAGGAAAATCCAGCCCTCTTTCATGGGCAGCTTGTGGAGGTATTTAGGAAATATACAAATATAGATCCCTCTGTGTCCGAAGGTCAGTCCCTGCTGGGACAGTACTTTATTAGCCAGTCCACCCCCTATTAGGCAGAAACTCCAAAAGTTACAATTTGGCCCGCAGACGCCTATGGCCCAGCTCCTAGATGTGGCCTTTGCGGGTATTTAATAATCGAGACCAAACTCAGGAGGAAAAGAGAACCCAACCTGAGAAGAGGCAGGCCAGGGCTCATGCATACCTGACGGTCGTTGCTGTCAGCCATGCCTTGCGATCTCAGGACAGCCCAAGGGTGCCGAGAAAGGCCAGCTATCCATCTGGAGGTAAGACCAGCAAGGGGCAATGCTACAAATGCAAGTCAACTGGCCACTGGGCCCCAAGAGCCCCCCAGGCCATGTCTTGCCTGCAAACAAACAGGTCATTGGAAGAGGGACTGCCCTCAGTCCTGAAGGGGAAGAGGTGGGCTTCTGCTCCCGAGATGGCCATCACGCTGGATGACAGGCAGCCAGGGGATTCTAGCAGCTCCCCCCAGCGAGATGTCTTATCTCCATTGAGGCACCTCAGGTAGTCCTTGACATGGCAGGTCAAAAAATCAACTTCTGATTAACTGATACAAGAGCCACTTATTCGGTCTTAATTTGTCATGTGGGACCTCTCAAAGCTGTACTATGACTGATGTCAATGGAAATCTCAAGTCCATTGTTTCCCTGGGTCTTTCACTGGCCAATTTGAGCTGTGGTTGATTTCGCATGCCTTTCCAATGGTGCCTCAGTGTCTTACCTCTGTCCCTGGGAGGGGCCTTTTGAACTCCCTTGGGACCATACTCCAGTTAGGAGCCCCCAAGGAGCCCCGTATTTTAACTCTAAGACAGACAAGCCAGAAGAGCAAGATTCCATTCCTAGCCATATTCTACAAGTAGTAGACCCTTCAGCATGGGACAAGGAATCCCCGGAAGGCCATAAACGCCCAACCAGTAAGAATTAGCCTTAGACTAGAAACCTCTTATCATAAAAAGAAAAACTATCCTATAAAGTTGGAAGCGCAAGAAGGGTTTGCACCCCCTCGTGGATAAATTCCTAAGGCATGGCTTCTTGTTGTCCTGCCAGTCTCCATGCAATGCTCCTATTCTGCCAGTTGTTAAGCCAAATGGGGAATGTAGGATGACTCAAGACCTTAGGGCGATAAACAAGGCTGTGATCCCTATACATCCCCTTGTGGCCAATCCTTACAAGACACGTGCCCAGGTCCCTGAAAATGCTAAACGGTTTACTGTTCTCTAGCTCAAGGATGCCTTTTTCTGCATCCCAGTTCATCCTTTGTCACAGTATCTATTTGCACTTGAGTGGACTGACCCTGACTCAGGCATACCTGGATGATTGCCTCAGGGGTATCAGGACAGCCTGCACTTGTTTGCCCAGGCCCTAGAAAAGGAGCTAAAGGAAATACCTAAGAGAAGGTGCTATTATACAATATGTGGATGATATATTAATATGTCACCCCACAAGAGAGGCCTCAGATCAAAACACCCATAAAGTCTTTAATTTCCTTGGAACCCATGCTTACAGAGTCTCTCAGAAAAAGGCACAGATTCCAAAGCAACAGGTTAAATACCTGGGATAAATTATAAACCTGGGGAGCATACAGCTATCTCCAGAGAGGAAAACCAGCTACATTGGGCCTACATACCCCCAAAAGACTAAGAAACATCTGTGTACTTTTCTAGGCATGGCAGGATTCTGCAGAATCCTGGATTTGGGCTAGTGGCCAAACCCCTGTATGAAGCCATCAAAGGCCCAGATACAGAGCCTTTACTCTGGAATGGGGAGCAGGAAAAGGCTTTTTGCAATAACAAGCAGGCCCTAACCGGAGCCCCTGCTCTGGATCTCGCCAGCTTAAACAAGCTATTCTTCTCATAAGTAGCTGAAAAACAAGGGACAGCTCTGAGGGTTAGGAGTAAAGCTAGGGAAGTTCCCCAGCCCATAGGCTACTTCTCCAAGCAACTAGACTCCTTGGCCAAGGCTGGCCTGGCTGCCTCCAGGCAGTAGCTGCCATCATTTAATTGGTTGAAGAAGCTAACAAGCTTACCTTTGGGCAGTCACTTCAAGTTCAGACCTCTCACCAAGTACAGGGGATCCTAGAGACGAAAGGCCATCACTGGCTAACAGGAGACTGTCTTACTAAATACGAGGCTTTACTTCTTGATTCTCCAGAAGGGACTCTCAAAACTTGTCACACCCTGAACCCAGCTACATTGACGCCTGCTGAGGAACCAGAGTTAATACATTCATGCCTTGAAACCTTGGACCAAGTTTATTCCTGTAGGTTGGATCTAACAAATCAAGCCATAGAAAACCCCGAGGAGGAATGGTTTACTGATGGCGGTAGTTTTGTCAGATATAGAGTCAGAAGGGCAGGGTATGCTATTGTGAATGCACGTGGCATCAGAGAAGCAAAACATTTGCCACCTAACACCTGAGCCCAAAAGGCTGAACAGCTAGCTGTAACCTGAGCCTTAATCCTAGGAGAAGGAAAGGTTGCCAATACATACACAGACACAAAATATGCCTTCCTTGTTCTACTTGCCCTCGCAGCTATCTGGAGAGAGAGCGGATGTGTGTGTTGTGTTCAATGTTTTGCGACCCATGGATTGTAGCCCACCAGGCTCCAGGCTCCTCTGTCCACGGAATTCTCCAGGCAAGAATACTGGAGTGGGTTGCCATTCCCTTCTCCAGGGGATCTTCCCAACCCAGGGATCGAACCCAGGTCTCCCACATTACAGGCAGATTCTTTACCATCTGAGCCACCAGGGAAGTCCTTGGTGAGAGAGAGGACTTATAAATGCAAAAAAGAAAAAAAAGAAAAGAAAAAACTCTCCTATAAAGTGTGGGACTGAAATTTTACACCTCATAGAAGTGTTCCTAAAACCAAAACCGCTAACAGTCATCCACTGCCATGGACACCAAAAGGAAATTTCCCAAGTTATCAGAGAGACAACAGACCAGATCAGGAAGCTAAGAAAGCAGCCCAGATGCCCAGAAACGAAATGGCTCTAATCCCATCCCTTACCCCTTCTAACCTCATACTACCAGGCACTCAACTTCCAAAGAGAACTGGGCACGAGATAGAGGGGAAATGAAGGGAGCAGATGGCTGGTGGCACATAGATCAGAAAATCGCTCATACCTCTCTGTGATCACTGGAACATTATTAAAGGGCTACCCGATTCTCTGCATCTGCGGAGAGCTGCAAGGTCTATGAGAGTTTTCCAACTTTTCACAGGGAAAGGGCTCCCGGAGACGATTAAGAGTCACTTGAGCCTGTGCCCTTTGCACTACCCATAACCCAGGAGGCAACATCACGCCTCCCCTTCTCGCTCGCCCAGCCCAGCGTCGAGGGACTCACCCAGGAGAGGACTGGCAAAGAGATTTCACTCAGATGCCCTTCCAGGGCTTCAAACAGTTATTAGTCTTTATAGATCCATGTATTAGTCTTTATAGGTACCTTTACTGGATGGATAGGAGCTTTCCCTCCTAGAGCAGAGAAGGCAGATGAAGTACTGGGGCACTCCTTGGTTTGGATTGCCTTGCCATCTTCAGAGTGACCTTCGTTTGTAGCAAAGGTGTCACATGACAACGTTCGCAGGCTTTAGGAATTAAATACCATCTCTATTCATCCTGAAGACCTCAGTCCTTGGGAAAAGTGGAACAGGCTAATTATATGCTAAAGAAAACCGTGGGCAAACTCTGTCAGGAAATGTCAGAGTCGTGGTATCGCCTGCTGCCAATAGCCCTCTGAAGGGTCAGGGCAGCTCCTAAAACCACCACTAAGTTAAGCCCTTTCAAAATGACATATGGAAGGCCATTCCTTACTACTCTAGACATGCTGACTAACCTGGAGACCCAGGCTCATCTTGTGTACATTATAAATCTGGGCCAGTTCCAGAAAGCTATACAAGAATACGGCAACAGAGTGCAGCCCTCTCCAGATGCCAGTCCCCCTTATCCTGCTGCAAAACCTGGACACTGGGTACTTTTAAAGGCTGGGAAGAATGAGTCCCCCAGCAACCAGCTTCTCCCCAAACGGATCTTACCAAGTTCTGCTGAGCACCCTGAGGGCAGTCAAACTCCAGGGGATCGCCAGCTGGGTTCATCTATCCCGGTTTAAAGTTGTCCCCACTGATACATCACAGGAAACTGAGGGCCCACCTTCCAGCCATCCCTGTGAATCCACCCCCTCCTCCAGGTCTCCACAGGACTCAGAGGACCCAGGACAACCTGAAAATCCCAGGTGGATGAGTGAGCCTCCAGAAGACCTGAAGCTGCTATTCAGAAAGGCCAAACATCTTCTTAAACCCTCAGCTAAGTACCCATAGCAACTATCTTCTTTATGCTTCCCAGCATCAGTCCACTCAGAGTAAAATATTACTCTGTGCTATTCTGTGTGTAGTCGCTCAGTCGTGTCCGACTGTTTATGACCCTGGACTGTAACCTGCCAGGCACCTCTGTCCATGGGGATTCTCCAGGCAAGAATACTGGAGCGGGTTGCCATGCCCTCCTCCAGGGGATCTTTCCAACCCAGGGATTGAACCCAGGTCTCCCTCATTGCAGCCAGATTCTTTACCTTCTGAGCCACCAGGGAAGCCCACAGAGTAATGCTCTGGTAAATGTAGATAACTGTTGTCTTCTTTGCTCTCATCCTTGCTCTTGGGATTCACTGAACTCTGCTTACACTGGGTGATTTAAATATGACCCTGACTGGTGCTACTGTGAGGTAGTCCATTGCCTTAGCTTCTCTATGCCTATTTCCCGTATCTACAGACTGGACAGACAACTCTCTGGGCTGCATTCTACAAACTCTTGCTTCCTCTACTCAGTTCACAAAATGTTTCTCAATTTTGAACCAGCCCATTGTTCCATGTCCAGTTCTGTTGCATACAGGTTTCACAGGAAGCGGGTAAGGTGGTCAGGTATCCCCACTCTTTAAGAATTTTCCAGTTTGTTGTAATCCATATAGTTAAAATCTTTAGCATAGTCAATGAAGCAGAAGTAGATGTTTTTCATATTGTGCTATCTGATTCATAACTAAATTTGGAAAACAAAAGCTATGAGATCTCTTGGTGTGTCTATTTGGATATATGTATGTCTCAATATGTGTCTTTGGATAATATTGCTGATTGCTGAGACTGGTTTGTAAATGAGCTCTAAAAGTGCCTGAAATGCACTTGGGTGCAATCTCAAAAATGACAGAACGATCTTGGTTCATTTCCATTCAATATCACAGTAATCCAAGTCTATGCTGCCGCGGCTAAGTCGCTTCAGTTGTGTCCAACTCTGTGCGACCCTACAGATGGCAGCCCACCAGGCTCCCCCGTCCCTGGGATTCTCCAAGCAAGAACACTGGAGTGGGTTGCCATTTCCTTCTCCAATGCATGAAAGTGAAAAGTGAAAGTGAAGTTGCTCAGTCGTGTCCAACTCTTCGCTACCCCATGGACTACAGCCTACCAGGCTCCTCCATCCATGGGATTTTCCAGGCAAGAGTACTGGAGTGGGGTGCCATTGCCTTCTCTGAATCCAAGTCTAATCTAAGCCCCAACCATTAATGCCGAAGAAGTTGAAGTCAAACAATTTTATAAAGACCTACAAGACCTCCTAGAACTAACACCAAAAAAAGATGTCCTTTTCATCATAGGAGACTGGAATGCAAAAGTAGGAAGTCAAGAGATATCTGGAGTAACAGGGAAGTTTGGCCTTGGAGTACAAAATGAAGCAGGGCAAAGGCTAACAGTTTTGCCAAGAGACTGTACTGGTCATAGCAAACAACCTCTTCCAACAACACAAGAGATGACTCTACACATGGACATCACCAGACAGTCAATACCAAAATCAAATTGATTATATTCTTTGCAGCCAAAGATGGAGAAGCTCTATACAGTCAGCAAAAATAAGACCAGGAGCTGACTGTGGCTCAGATCATCAGCTCCTTATTACAAAATTCAGGCTCAAATTGAAGAAAGTTTGGAAAACCACTAGACCATTCAGGTATGACCCAAATCAAATCTCGTATGATTATATAATGGAGGTGATTAATAGATTCAAAGGACTAGATCTGGTAGACAGAGTGCATGAAAAACTATGGACAGAGGTTTGTAACATTGTACAGGAGGTGGTGACCGAAACCATCCCCATGAAAAAGAAATGCAAGAAGGCAAAGTGGTTGTCTGAGGAGGCCTTACAAATAGCTAAGAAAAGAAGTGAAAGGCAAAGGAGAAAGGGAAATAGACACCCATCTGAATGCAGAGTTCCAGAGAATAGCAAGGAGAGATAAGAAAGCATTCTTAACTGACCAGTGCAAAGAAATAGAGGAAAACAATTGAATGGGAAAGATCTCTTTAAGAAAATTGGAGATGCCAAAGGAACACTTCATGCAAAGATAGGTATAATAAAGGAAAAAAATGGAAAGGACCTAAGAGAAGCAGGGAGATTAAGAAGAGGTAGCAAGAATACACAGAAGAACTGGACCGAAAAAACCCTTAATGACCCCAATAACCACGATGGTGTAGTCACTCACCTAGAGCCAGACATCCTGGAGTGTGAAGTCAAGTAGGCCTTAGGAAGCATTACTATAAACAAAGCTAGTGGAGGTGATGAATTTCTAGCTGTTTTATTTCAAATCCTAAAAGACGATGCTGTTTAAATGCTGCACTCGTTGTGCCAGCAAGTTTGGGAAATTCAGCAGTGGCCACAGGACTGGAAAAGGTCAGTTTTCATTCCAATCCCAAAGAAAGGCAACGCCAAAGAATGTTCAAATTACCATAAAATTGCACTCATTTCACATCCTAGCAATATTATGCTCAAAATCCTTCAAGCAAGGCTTCAACAGTGTGTGAACCGAGAACTTTCAGATGTCCCAACAGGATTTTAAAAAGACAGAGGAACCAGAGATCAAATTGGCAACATCTGCTGGATAAGCAAGAGAATTTCAGAAAAACATCTACTTCTGCTTCATTGACTATGCTAAAGTCTTTGCTATTTGGATCATAACAAACTGTGGAATAAAGAGATGGCAATACCAGGCCACATTACCAGCCTCCTGAGAAACCTGTAGGCAGCACAAGAAATAACAGTTAGAACCGGACATGGACAACAGACTGGTTCCAAAATGGGAAAGGAGTACATCGAGGCTGTATATTGTCACCTGCTTATTTAATTTCTATGCAGAGTACATCATACGAAATGCTGGGCTGGATGACTCACAAGCTAGAATCAAGATTGCCGGGAGAAATAACAACCTCAGACATGCAGATGATACCACTTTAATGGCAGAAAGTGAAGAGGAACTAAAGAATCTCTTTATGAAGGGGAAAGAGGACAGTGAAAAAGCTGGCTTAAAGCTCAACATTCAAAAAACTAAGATTATGTCATCTAGTCCCATAACTTCATGGCAAATAGATGAGGAAAAAGTGGAAACAGTGACAGACTATTTTCTTGAGCTCCAAAACACCATGGACAGTGACTGCAGCCACAAAATTAAAAGATGCTTGCTCCTTGGAAGAAAAGATAAGACAAAACTAAACAGTGTATTAAAAAGCAGAGACATCACTTTGTGGACAAAGGGTCTGTCTAGTGCAACCTATGGTTTTTCTAGTAGTCATGTGTGGATGTGAGAGTTGGCATAAAGAAGGCTGAGCACCAAAGAACTGAGGCTTCTGGTACTGCAGAAGACTCTTGAACATCCCTTGGACTGCAAGGAGATTAAACCAGCCAATACTATAGGAAGTCAACCCTAAATATTTCATTGTAAGGACAGATGCTGAAGCTCCAATACTTTGTCCACCTGATGCAAAGAACTGACTCCTTTGAAAAGATCCTGATGCTGGGAAAGATTGAAGCCAGGAGGAGAAGTGGGTAACAGAGGTTGAGATGGTTGGATGGCATCACTGACTCAATGGACATGAGTTTAATGAAATTCTGGGAAATAGTAAAGAACAGGAAGTCCATGGCATCCCAAAGAGTCAGACACAACTTAGGGACTGAACAACAATAACACAAAGAAAAGTAAGTGCTTATAAATCAAACAATTCTAAATGCAAGAGAATAAACCTAAGTGAATTTCAGGTTCACTTGACCTGGGAAATATTCAGTATTAAATACTTGGTATTAGTGTCTGTTTGTTGATCTAACAAATATAGACTTGTCTAAGAGTCATTAATATTAAGCAGAATATTTTCATTGTTCCTAGGTTTAACATAAATTAAATATTGCTATATCTGTTACAAGTTTGTCAGCAATGAAAGTTCCTTGAGTTAAGAAACTTCCAAAAAAAAGGTAAATGAAATATGAGATTTTAGATAAATTCTATTAAGAGTAATTATGCTTTAGGAATGTCTGCCTAAAATACTCTCTCCCAATTTTGGTAGCCTGAATTTCTAGGGTTATGCTAAACTAAGTGATGAAAGTTTAAGAATAGCTAGATCATTTCCAAATAAAAAAAGATTCTGAAACACTGACTACTGAAAACGATTTCTTCTTACAAAAAAAGCTAAAAAGATTTTGGACTATTAATGAATAATGTTTGGTACCATCCTGACATATTTTCTATTTGAAAAGTTTCTTCAGAATTATTACTGGTTATGCTCACCAGTCTATAAAATGCTAATGTAAAGGTCAGCTCTTGGTTGCTTAAGGAAAGTAGGATGTGTGTTTTTGATAAACAAGATATGAGGAAAGTAATTACATTTTATGAAGGGAAAAGGAAGTAGGTCTAACTTACAGGTGACTGTTTCAGGTTGGGAGAACAAAGTAATGGGTACAGAAAGTGATTAGGTGTGTGGAAAGTGGACCCTGAGAAAAGTTTTGCACATGGTTAGGACCAACTTTAAAAGCAAATTTAATTGTTTACTTTTAACTAGACAGCCAATGGGAATTTGCTGGATGGGGAGGCAGTGGAGTGATGTTCAAGTGGAAGGAGGCATGGGTAAGCCTACAGACCACTGATAGAAACCAATGTTTCCCAGAGAGCTTCCCTGGTGGCTCCAATGGTAAAGAGACAGCCTTCGACGCAGAAGAGCCAGGGTCAGTCCCTGAGTCAGCAAGATCTCCTGGAGAAGGAAATGGCAACCCACTCCAGTATTCTTGCCTACAGAATCCCAGGGACAGACAAGCCTGGCGAGCCCCAGTCCATGGGGTCACAGAGAATCAGGCACAACTGAGAGACTAACACGTCACTTCAGAAAGCAGTGCAATGCTCTATCCTTCCATTAAAAATAAATAAAGCAAAAAAATAATAATGAAAGAGAGAGAGAGAAGATTTATAGAGAGGGCTTTGGGATAAATACTAGTTTCTGAACTGGAAGAAATTAAAGAATTCTAATGGGAAACCTGATGACTTCACAAAAGTTAACAAAAGGACTGAATGAACTGGCAAATATGCTTTCAACTTTTATGGTTTCTATCTGAAAAATTACTGGTTTGAATCAGTGTTTTCCAGATGTAGGGAAAACCTTCCCCTCAAACTAATTATGATAGTAATTTGGTGAATATACGTACAACCAAACTGAAACATTTATCTTTTCTCTCTGACCCCTGCAGAGATTGGAAACTCTTAGATTTCCAGTAACTTTATCAGGTAAGTTAGAAACATTATCTCACTAACAGATACAAAAATCGCAAGAAATTTTGGAGACCTTGAGAAGGCAGGAATTCTCCTAGATCTGTTAGGCAAAATCTGTGGTAAGCCTTTTGCATGACTTTCCTCGCCCTGAAAGATTTTATTTTAAAAGTTCAGCCTGAGACCCTATAAAAGTTTCAGCAAAGCAAAAGAGTCTATGATCAATTATGATTAAATAAATCATGCCAAGTTTATTGAGACTAGACATATTTCACAAACAAACTAGTCTCAATTTGGTTATATTTGGTAAAAACAAGGGTGATTTTAGATAGAAAAAGATGTTTCAATGAATGTTAAATCCCAGTTTGTTAATAGACGTCTGTATTTACTAAGACTCATTTCCTGGATAGTTCTTTGCTGTTATGTTAATGTAAAATTTAATTGAATTATTAAAAGACATTCCAAGTTTCTTTCTGAAGCTTATCTGAGTAATCTATCTTTGGAAAAAGGTCAGATGCCTCATGACCTACAACCAAGACTGGAAAAAGACATAATTTAAGGCACTGTCTCCACCCTAGATGGAAGGATCTCTTTATCAGGTACTCTTAACTAGCTCATGCACAGTGAATTTGCAGGGAAGTAGACTCTCAGATTAATTCCCACCTCCATCGGCCCGCATACCAGACTGGCTTATAGAGAGGACTGCTGACCTCAAACCCACCTTAAAGCAACGTTCACACCGAGGACACTGTGCTACACTGGGAGGAGAAGCAGACGACATCAGTAGTAGACAGCTCGCCCGAGCCCCCGGACCTGAGTCACGTGATCATTTACAATGCTTTCTTGACTTCCTGGACCTTTGCATAGAAACCAAATGTTTTCTATCAAGGACATGATCCTCTGCTAGTTTAAGACTCAGTCCAGTTGTCGGGTTTGTGGCCAATTACCTATGTCTAGACTTCTGGGTTACCTTGGTGGATTTCTCTCCTCAGGGCTCTGACAGCATACCCCTTAGGAAGTTTATTGGGCTTACCTCAGATGGTAAAGAATCTGTCTGCAATGCAGGAGACCTGGGTTCGATCCCTGGTTCAGAAAGATCCCCCTGGAGAAGGGAATGGCACTTTCCTACTCCAGTATTCTTGCCTAGAGAATTCCATGGACCATGGGGTCACAAAGAGTTGGACATGATTGAGCGACTAACACAGGAAGCTTATTTTAGAAGAGAGTTCAGTCCTGTCTATTCATGATATTGCTAGATGGGATAATTAATAATACCTGCTCTGACCCCTGATAATAGATTTAAGTTTACTCTTAGGGTCACTCAAACTCAGAGTGATGAACCAAGTCTCAATCAAAAACTGTAACCTCTTGTCTACTAAAAGGAAAACTCTCACAATTATGGGATGGATCTATAATCCATGCTTAATACAAGGTTATGGTCTTTTAAGTTTAAACGTTCCTCTATGTTGGGAACAATTAAATCATACTAAAATAATCAACCTATGTGCTTAGTTGCTCAGTCGTGTCCAACTCTTTGTGACCCCATGGACTGTAGCCCACCAGGCTCCTTTGTCCATGGAGGTTCTCCAGCCAAGAATACTGAAGTGGGTTGCCATGGCCTCCTCCAGGGGATCTTTCCAACCCAGAGATCGAACTCAGGTCTCCCACCTTACAGGCGGATTCTTTACCATCTGAGCCACCAGGGAAGCCCAAATGATCAGCCTAGTAATATTCTAAAACTAGGCTAAGTCGCTTCAGTCGTGTCCAACTCTGTGCGACCCCATAGACGGCAGCCCACCAGGCTCCCCGTCCCTGGGATTCTCCAGGCAAGAACACTGGAGTGGGTTGCCATTTCCTTCTCCAATGCATGAAAGTGAAAAGTGAAAGTGAAGCTGCTCAGTCGTGTCTGACTCCTAGTGACCCCATGAACTGCAGCCTACCAGGCTCCTCCGTCCATGGGATTTTCCAGGCAAGAGTACGGAGTGGGTTGCCATTGCCTTCTCCAATTCCATAGTCTAGACAATCTTTATTAAAAACAAAAACAAAACACTGGTATGGTATAGGAGGCTCATGGCTGAAATATTAACTTGTAATTCCACTAATGTTACTAGCTATATTATTTGCATATTGCCTGTTTTACAAGATTATTGATTCTTTTATTACCCAGTGTATGACTGAGCCTCCAATGAAATGAGCTTCTCCCCAGAATGTATAGAAAACAATGACAACTAGACTTGAAGCTATCAATCAAATGTATGTGATCAATGATTGTAATAGTGTAACTCTAGATATGGGATGATGTAATGAGAGGGAATATTTTCCTGAACCTTAACGACAAGACAGGTATCCAGAGATCTTTGACTATCAAGACCTAGCCCAGTAAGAGCACATTGAGTGGTCTACCAGCAAAAAAAAAACCTTCAGAACTGGGAGTGAGTCTTCCTAGCAACAGGGGACAGAACGGTCATGAAAAGGCTCCCCACACATGGTTGAATTGATGACCACAAGGGGGCCCTGCCAACTACAGACTGGCACTTGCCAGGAGCATTGTTAAGGACTGAACAAGAAGGGCATTTGCCACCTGCCTCGGTGGAGACAGAACCCTGTGCAGCTGCAGCTGTTGACCTTCAACACCTGCGCAGAGTCCAGGGTGGAGTGAGGCATCTGTGCTCCAGGGAACCTGGTAGGACACGTCATTAGATGGTTGGATTTTTTTTTTCTCAGAAACAGATTTTATGATCCCAGTCCTTGCACCTCCTCATGTCTAGAAAAGCACTAAATCCCTTCATGATGACATCAGATCGGCTTGACTAGCAAAAAAAACCTTTTGTAAAATGAGTGCTTAATTGTATTGAGCTCCCCTTTCACCAAAATTTTATATACTGACCTTCCCCGCTGCCTCTTTGGAGCAGTTTCCCAGATCTGTCTCGGGCGCTGTCTCCCAGGCTGCAGTCCTCATTTTGCCTCAAACAGAACTTAACTCGCCTCTCTCAACTTGTGTTCTCTTTCAGTTCATACCCTCAGGCTTCAGTCCTCAGTTTGTCTGCCGAACAAAACAATTCTCTCAACTTTTTAGGTTTTTTTTTTCCCTAGTTGACAAGCCCTTGGCAGGCTCATACAGGAAGTCAGCCCTGCTCTCTGCTAAAATTTCAGGCAAAGACCATATTTCAATCACTGTTCTTGTGATTCACGCACTCACACACAGTTAAATAATAAGAGAAGAGGATGAGAAGAAGGGGCAGGAACGATGCTTCAGACGTGTCAGGTCCCAAGACAGCCTCACATCAGGGGACTTCCTCAGGAAGACAGGAAGAGATATCAAGGCCCCTAACTTTCCTGATCCTCAAATCAAAGGATTTGATTTGAATCTGAATAATACATGGGCTGAAAGCAGAAGGATACGAAAGTTTGAAATTCCCGAACTGTCCTGTCGGCACATGAGCTCTGACCACAGCTGTTTTATTTATACCCCAGCATCAAACAAACATTTTTATCCCACAGATTTCCGGGAAGTGGCTTCTCCCCGCCCCCATCACCCTCACCCAAGTCGCAGGGCTGATGCTAATATACTTTCTGCCCCGCCAGCCACTATTTTGGAAGGCATTCTCAGTCTTTGACAGGTAGGAAATTTGCATTTCCATTAGCGAGGCCTTTGTCAATTGTGAGTCATAAAAGCCCAGGAAGAATAGGGTTGGGGGAAACGCATTGTACTTTAAAAAGGGAGACTTTATTGCACAGTTGCACGGAAGGTACCAAACGAGATAAAGGCTGTGAACGGGACTCAGGCGGACGAGAAACCTCACAATAAGGCGAGCGTTATTAATGCACGCGCCTGTCACCGGGCAACCAGAGGGGTCTGGCTGTGACTTTACTAGTTTGCAATTTATTACGTTTACCATTAAAATAATAACGCTCTCCGTGGTGATAAGGGGTACTTGGTGCCGCCAGCCCAGGACAAGTGTCTCCCGCTCCTGCTCCATTAGCCGCGACTATAATCTTCTCATTTAAAATCGCTCCCGTTTGG